>JAIUZE010070609.1:0-121412 GCA_022085475.1 Heliosperma pusillum | reverse complement strand
TTTCACCCAAGTTCATGGTCTTCATATGACGAACTCTTCTCCCCAGTCGCCATGCTCTATCCATAAGGATATCCTTAGGTTTCGCATTTCATAATTTAATTGAGATTTGGCAATGGATGTCAAAACCGCCTTCTATGGCGATTCTAGAAGAGGAAGTGTACATGACACAACCTGAAGGTTTTATGGATCAATCAAACCCTAAGAAGGTATGCAAACTTAAGAGATCCATCTATGGTCTTAAGCAAGCATCCAGGAGTTGGAATCATCGTTTCGATCATGTAATTAAACAAAATGGTGTCACTCGAAGTGTCGAAGAACCGTGTTTATACATGAAGTTTAGTGGGAGTAAAGTAACTTTTCTAGTCTTGTATGTAGATGACATACTACTCATTAGGAATGATATTCCAATGCTCACTTCTGTAAAGGAGTGGCTAGGAATACATTTCCAAATGAAAGACTTAGGAGAGGCCCAGCACATCTTAGGTATCCGGATCTATAGGGATAGATCTAAAAGGATACTAGCATTAAGTCAAGAGACTTATATTGATAAGATTCTTGATCGGTTCAACATGAAAGACTCTAAGAGAGGCTTTATTCCTATAGGAAGTGGGATCACTTTGAGCAAGTCAAAGTGCCCTACGAAACCCGAGGAGATTGAACGCATGAAATTGATCCCTTACTCATCAGCTGTTGGATCAATCATGTATGCTATGATGTGCACTCGTCCCGACGTTGCCTATGCTTTGAGCATGACAAGTCGTTATCAAGCAAATCCAGGTGAGAGTCACTGGATAGCCGTAAAGAACATCCTTAAGTACTTAAGAAGGACCAAGGATTCGTTCTTAGTGTTTGGAGGCGAGACTGAGTTACGTGTAAAGGGTTACACAGATGCCAGTTTCCAAACCGATAGGGATGATATGAAATCCCAATCCGGCTACGTTTATAGGATGAATGGAGGAGCTGTTTGCTGGAAGAGTTTCAAGCAAAGCGTTACAGCGGATTCTACAACAGAAGCAGAGTACCTTGCAGCATCTGAAGCTGCAAAGGAAGCTGTGTGGATTCGGCAATTTTTGGAAGGACTAACAGTAGTCCCTACTGCCAAAGATCCTATCACAATTTATTGTGATAACAGTGGGGCTATTTTCAGGCAAAAGAGCCCAAGTCTAGTAACAAGTCTAGACATGTACTTAGGAAATATCATGTAATTAGAGATTACGTGGACAGAAAGGAAATTGACATTTGTAAGGTTGGGACATATGACAACATTGGCTGATCCTTTAACCAAGCTTTATCAAATTCTAAGCATGATGGTCATGTATCATAATGGGATTTAGACCGTGTGCCAGAATTCCTTTAGATTATGTAATATGTAATAATTGAATGTTGTCATTAATTATTTCATATATGATAATTGCATTCATTGTTCGAGTTTCATTATAAACTTTTTTATTTAGTTTGACTAAATTTAATACTTTGTTTATCCGAATAGATTGTAAGACAATGTTGGACCCTATTCAAGTGAATAGGACAAACTTAGTATTTTGTCCCTAGTCACTCAATGATGTGACGTCTCGAAATGACTAGATTGTAAGTCGATCGATGGTTGGTTCAACACCATGGGGTCATGGAGATGACTGGTGGTTTACATAGACAGACTGTATGACACTCTGTCGGACAGTGACATTGTAGAGACCCTTAAATCAATTATTTGATGCCTAGTCGTGGCAGGGTCTTCTATCTTATTCCTATAAGTCGATTCTTTTGACTGGCGACCGTCTATCTTAGTCGGTGCAGTTTCCGATTGGTTTTTGGTTGATGTTCTAGGTCGTGCCGTAAAAGGAGGCCGATGGACTTCTTCTGGATCATGGTGATCTGCATCATACAGAGTAGATGGATCAACAGGAATTGTCCACCCACGTTGGGTAAAAACATCTTTAGGCCACTCGAGGAGTAGTTACTGTAAATGCGTGGCCACGCTCGGAAAGAGATCTATGGTAGATTTTCCGGTCAGACAGTTACTCTCCCTATCGAGAAAACCACTCTAGATATTGTCAATCGCAAGTGCGACCTGAAAGACACCTTGCGTTGAGTGGGAGATGTGATAAAGAGACAAGAGAATCGGTGACGCACACTTGTGTCAGACAAGTGGGAGATTGTTGGAGTAGGTGTCCTCCACAATAGTGCGCCACATAATAAATCTTATTAGGAATATAATTGGGATATTTATTGACTATATATATGATTAGTCAGTTGATTAACGTAAATCAATAACGGTTGGCTGACTAGAGTTTGACGTTATTGTCGTTTGACGGCGGTGATCAACTGATCCCTTTCGGTCACACCTAAAGGATGAAATCCAAATAGTAACTAATTATTTGTATACGATACAGTTAATTAGTACATTACATATATTCGATATGTACGAGAGTTAATTGTTAGAAATTGAGTTAAGAACTCAAATTCGATTAAGCTTATTTTTCAATTATGCGATAATTGACTAATAAATTTATATCTTATTTTAATACGATTAAATAAGATTTAACTTAGTAATTAATCGTTAAATTACTAAATTAGTTGAGGTTTTGAGATAGAGGTAATTAGTTAATTATATTTACAAGGAGTTGTAAAATAAATTAACTAAGCATTGTGGGACCCATTATATATTGATATAATGGTAAAATATTACTTAAAATGTTAAGTACATATTATTTATTTAATTGAGTCATATAATTGTTATATGATCAAATTAACACTTAATTATACAAGATAATTAACCATATGATCAATAAGTATTTGTGAGACAAATATCAAAAATCAAAATGGATCCAACTAGGCCAAAATGGGCCGGTTATGTTGTAGTTCAAAGGTGATGATTTTAGTTCTTGTTTTTACTATTTAGTTACTTATGAAAGTGACATTACAAGTAAGAATAATCATCATATATACTACAACACTCCACTCTAATGCATGTGACAAAAATTGAACAAAATAATAGTCCAATTGTGGACTAAAACATCCGGCCAAATGGCCTTAAAATGGGCATTGTGTTCATTTTTCTACTTACTTCATTTTTGTTCAATTTGTTTAACTTCTCTCTAAAAACTCTTCTTCTCACTAAAAACTCTCATATACTAATATTTACTAAGTATTACTAGTGTAGTAATATAGTCATAATATTAGTAGTATTATATCTATCTTATTATCTAGTTAATAATAAGGGTAGATTATTTGGGTTAATCTTGGTGCAACTTGAAGGAGGTCTTCTAGTTTGGAGATTTCATGTGTTCATCCATATTTATAGCTCAAGAACAACAAGAAGGAGTTCTTGTTGTGCCCATATAATTTCCATATCAATGTGAGGAAATTTCTTCTTTTACATAAATGTCTTTATATTTGCATGCATGTTACATAGATCATTATAAACTAAATTAATAAGTAATTTAGTAAATAATTAGAGGAGTCTAATTAAGGTCTATGGACTTTCAGTAGTATGATGCTTGAGTTCATGCTTTATACTATGAACTTATGATCTTATTATGTTAATTTAGCATTAGTACCTTTGAGTAGTGGCCAAACTCATTATTCAAGTGTAATGTTGCTCATCTTAGTGACATATTGTTATGCTTAAGAACATCAATTTGTGCTCAAAGGTAGCATGATAATGTTTCACTTAGGTAGCTATGCTTGAATTTGTGCTTAAAGCCTAGTATTATAACACTTATGCTATCAATTTGTGTTTATAATGAAGTGTTCTAATACTAGCTTCTTTTAGCAAATGGCACCTACAATAAGGAGATCAAAGAGGGCAAGAACCTCCAACCAAGGAGAAAGTAGTAGAGCCCATGAAGAAGACATAGAAATGCTAGAAGCAGATGATCAAACCGGAAGTCGAGAAGAACAAGGAGCTATGCATGATCCTGACTTTCCGGATGTGGAATTTAGTTCAAACAAGCAATGGCAAAAATGGTGCATTCTTAAGAGCAAAGGTATGAGAGCTACAAAATTCCTCGATGTTTCTTCTTTAAGACACATGAAGCTTTATGAGCATGTCAAGGTGTTATTTAGGGGTCTAGGACTGAATGCTAGCATGAACTTTAGTTATAAGACCTATCCTCAATTAACCCTTGAATTCTTGAGCTCATTTGAGTTACAAAGGTCTAGGAATAGAAACTCTATGCCTCAAGTTCGGTTTCGATTATTCAATGATGATTATAATATGAACTTAGGAACCTTTGCCAGCCAATTCGGTCTCACCTTTTAGGATACTGTTACCTCACCTCCCGAAAGCTTTGATATTAGCCAGGTTTGGAGCGCCATCTCTACTTACCCTGTCTCTCGTTGGGACCATGTCCCACACCAACACATCCATCATCCCGCCATTAGAATCTGGCAAAGATTCATGGGATGGACCTTTTTGGGCCGAGCTGAGCCTCATTTCGTGAGAAGGGTAGAGTTAGAAATTTTAGGAGGGTTCTTGAATGTGAATGGTGAAGAACCATGGTCGGTTAGTATTCCATACTATTTTGCTGTTCAGTTGACTAAAACTACTAATCCTAAGAACATTGCCATTGTTTATGGAGGTCTTATCACTCACCTTGCTATGCGAGTTTGTGGTTTTAACCAAGCCACCACTGACCTTCAGGCATTGACTACACCTCCCACCGAGATGGAAAATGGGTTGGATTATGATTATTTTGTTCAGCTTAATTGGTTTCGTGTCTCTCACCCACATATGATTTGGAGGATAGCTGGCCGTGATTCGGTCAAGTTGATCGCTGAGGTGAACCAAATTCCATTACTTAGGTAGCGTCCTCAACTTCAGGAGGGTCAGGCTATCTTACCCCGACCCACTTATTTTCTTCCTGTTGGGGATATTACCCCCAATGACCCCCTGTTCAGATTAGATCCCACCGCCCTGAGGTAGGATCATCCTCTCAGTCGACCCATACTGCGGGCGACGTGACTGCCATGTTTGACGCCTTAACCTTGTCCATTAATAGAATTCAGTCCGACCAACAGCTTGCTTTGCACCCCATTTGTGACCACTTTGCTAGGCAAGGTGTGATTAGACCTGAGGGCCCCCACCCGTCTTTCTATACTTGGCCCGAAGGGGGGTATGGTACTGCTTATGATGCAAGTGTGCAGCAGACCGGACCTGATTACTGTGGTACCGACTATGGCGTTGAGAGTTTTGAAGGGTATAGAGGTGATTTTAGTGATCACCAAGTAGAAGAGTACCAGTCCTTAGGAGCCAGCAACCCTACCGGGATCATTACTTCTAGTGGTAGCTATTATTCTGCAGATGATACCTACTATACAGATGCTTCTGGATCCGCATCCGAGCCGCCTCCTTCAGAGAGGAGAGGCCGTAGCTGGTGGCCGTTGGGATGAGATGATAAGCTCCCTTTGTTTTTACTAGCTTGGGGGAGGCACGACATTTTGTAAGATTTTCTTTCTTTCTTTTATTTTTAGCATTTTTAGTTTTCTTTTTAGCCCCTTTTCCCATTAGAATTTCATCTTGTTCTATGTGCTACCAACCATTTCTCGGTTTGTTTCTGTTATAATTGCATGCACATTGAGCACAATGTGAAGTTTTAGCTTGGGGGAGGATTTGCATTTAGGACTTACTGCATTTAGGTTTGCATTTAGATTAGTTTTAGCTTATTTTCTAATTTTATTAGTTTATCTTTTCGAAAAAAAAAAGTCAAAAAAAAGAAAAGATCATTTCCATCTTACATTTCTCAATTTATAGTTTTTATAAGCTGATGTTTCATTATGTTATGAGGAATTGTGCATTCATAGGGATGTCTTGTACACAGTAGGTAGAAAGTTGCATTTGGACTTAATTAAGCTTGATCTTGACTTTGGCAAGCTACTCATATTGTAAGGTAGAGCCTCAAGTGGTCGGTACATCTGAACCCGATCCCAGTTTAGGAGTGAGTAGTTTCTCCTTATAGTCTGTGTCACATCAAAACGCATAAGTATGGTTTTTATTCCATTTTCTATAAGTATTACTGTCATGATCTACATTTTGAAGCCATTCAATCTTGTTCACATTTCGCATTGCCCAAAAACACCCTTCTTCCTAGCTACATTATATTATTGCCTACCCTTGTTGAGCTAGTAACCGACTTTAGGTGTAGGGGTGTTCTGTGCTTTTGCGATGTTCTGATAATGCCATCATTTGGTGTGAACTTGCTGTCTCGGGATTGCTGATTCCCGTATTTCTCAAAGAAAAAGAAAAAGAAAAAAAAAGAGCTTTGAAAAATGAAAAATGAAAGAGAAAAAGCTCAAAAGAAAAAAAAGAAAAGAAAGAGAAAAAGAAAAAGAAGAGAAAAACGCTTCCATGAAAGAAAAAGAAAGAAAATGTTGGGAAGTCGTAACTTGATTTTTCATGTTTAATAAGCCAATATGCTGCTTTTGGCTTTGACTATTGTTGATGGGAATTGGTATGATTTGGATTGAGTATCCACTACACATTTGGTTATTACTAGCTTGACTTAAGCTCCACATAACCAAAATCGTTTGTCCACTTTCTTACCCAAATTCCCCAAGCCTCTTCTTTATTTCTCTAATGCTTCTTACATTACATTTTGATCATGATTAGTCTTACTTAGTGATTTTGGATTGTCTACCATACTAGACTGCGGGCACATTCTTATAAGTTGTAGATAGGAGAGTGTCACTTCAAATTTGAACCAATATTTCCTATTTCGCAAAAATTTGAGTGAAGGGTGCATCGAAAGAGTCCATAGTCAATAAGATCATGCAAAAGCTGAAAAGTCCAAAGAATATTTTCTATGTTGCGCCGTTATGTAAATCTCAACCATGATTCGCATTTTCCTTCGCCCTTGTTGTTTCGGGTTTATGATTCATCTACTTGTTAAGAGCCTATTTTTGAGATCTGTATGATAGATTGATCACTGTTTGCTACCCTTGTCCTGGTTATGATTGTCATGTTTGCTTGAGGACAAGCAAGGGTTTAGCTTGTGGGAGTTTGATAAGTGATATTTTGTACTAATTTATACCCCGTTTTAGCTCGATTTCTACATGATTTATGCACTTTGTTAAGTGATTAACGAGCTAATATTGCTATTCTAGTTGTTTTGCGTACTTTGTCTCGTTTTATAGGAAATGAAGCGGTTTTGCTATATTTTCTTACTTTATGGAGCAAAGGCACTAGAATACGAGTTTTCAAGGAACCGATGATAGCCATTTCACGATTTCACTACGATTCCGCTACATCCTTCCTCGAATGGACTTATCTTGGACTTTGACTTTGTTTCTCAAGGGAAAACATCAACCCAAGTCAAAGGAGGACTAGCCCAAGCCCAATTACGTGTTACATTGACCAAGACCAAGGCATAGGATTCCGTGCCCAAAGAGGAAATTGGAAGAGACGGAAAAATCCATCGGGGTTACATACCCGATCGGATTACCACGTACCCGATCGGGTATGTTTGCTGATGAACGCCTCTTGGCTCTTCTTCTACCAATCTTTAATGGAGTGCTTAAAGGCTTTGTCTAGGGTATGTATTTGGACGAAATGTCGCAGCCAAGCAGCCCTATAAAAGCCAAAGATCATCTCAACACAATTCACACAATTCATAGAATTTACAACAATTTACATACACAACAACTTAGAGAATAACACAATAGTTTACTTCTTTCTTTCATTCAAGTTTTAGATTATAGTTTATGCAATTTCTTAGTATTTCTTTAGTGTTTTCATAAGCTTTTGTTATTGGGTTAGATATTTGTTCTTTATTTTCGTTCTTACATAATTTACATTCCAATCTCGGTAATTCTCTATCCTTTACTTATGCAATTTTCATCATGAACTTTAATCTAATTAGTCTTGTTTTCATATTGTTGTTGTTAGGAAACCCACCTAAAAGTAATCTAGTTAAAACTAAAATATCGTTTAACATGTCATATTGTATTTTGCCTAATCATATAATCATGAAATTCATCATTGGAATCTTTACTAGTATAATCACCTTAATCATTATAGCACTTTTATTTCATAGTTTAATTTCCTACATCTTTTTCCTATTAATTTACTTAATCACATAAATTAGATATAACATTGTAAGATTATCATCGTGTAAATACAATAAATAGAATTGTAATATTGAAATGATTTGCTAGTTAAAATGGATTAAAAGAAGAGTCGATACCAATAGAACCACCTAGTTTGTTTCTTCCTTTGGTTGTGTCAAATTCTATAACTTTGTTTAGTGGCCATCAACAGTTGTTTGTATTAGTCAATTTCCGTCTTAGAAACGAGAGTTGGGTATATTCCTCTCGGATTCGTACCGACTTTTTAATGGGTCCTAACGTCCTCTCAGCATGGTTAGGTCACTAAACCCCTATTGGTAGTCCTAATTCCCATCCAGTAATTCTAATGTTGGTATCAAAAAAGCTTTTAAATCGTTTTATATGAATTTCTCTTTCACTATATCAATTTGATTAGATAGTTTATTTTACCGTTTGAGGTAGTTTCTTTTATTGTTGTTTAGTTAGTTTACTTTACCGTCATTTTATTATCGTCCTTAGATAGTTTCCTTTATTGTCATTTTATTAGTTTAGTTAGGTAGCCTTTCAATACTTGTCATTTTAATTATAGTCAATTAGATTAGATTTATTTTATCGCAATTTACATACTCGTCATTTAAATATCGTCATTTACATACTTGTCATTTTATTTTATATTATTTTATACTCGTCATTTAAATATCGTCATTTACATACTTGTATCGGGCTCGCGACAAGCACGGTCACATAGTATGACATTTGTGTCACAACATAGCTCCCACTACGATGGGAATATCACGCTTCTATGTCGTGCGAATCGTAAGTCCAGATACTACTCAAGTATCTAACCCAAGCCACTAGACTGATATAATCAATATCCAGATTGACACTTCTGATACGGTTTAAAGCTTTACTACGAAATTAGGGTGTCTTTTTCAAACTTCGACTACAAAAGTCTCATCTTAGACTTACTAAGGCGACTGTATAATGAGTCAATATCTTTTCCATACAACTAATGTACAAAGATAATCCACAACACTCATTAAGTGTTAACGTGACTCAGTCTCATCTTGCCCACTACTCAAGTGTCAAGGCGATTTACCTGTGTGACTAGGCAATCCAAAAGCTTGGTGATATCTTTATTATGTGCCTCATCATGCAACAAATGCATGTGAACATTTCCAAAATAATACAAAATCTTTAACCAAAAATGTTCATCATAATCAAACACATCCACAACTTAACATGATTATAAACTAAAGTTGACTCTTTGGCACAATTGGCTTAACACATGAACTAACTAAGAACACATCTTTTAGAATAATGCATCAACCATCTTGTTACTTAATCTTCTTTATGACAACTCTTAGTCCCACACAAGAGGTAATTTATTCTTACCACAAAGGTAGAATGAAAATCACTTGATTACATATCCTTGTGCATGTAGTGGATTGACGATTAGGTAACAAATTACTTATCAATCAAAAAATTGACGTCCAACCATGTACTAAACAAGGTACACATCAAAATACCAACTACAGTAGAATTAGAAACAATACTCTAATCGCTTCTTTCACTTGATTATAGGTTTAGACATAATCACAATATTATTTTCTTCTAAATAGCAATATGTCACCAATTAACAAAGAGATACTTATTCTTCTTTGTAACTTTGACATAACCATATTAATTCCACCATTCCAACTAAATCATCACTCAAATAATTTATGAAACTTGAAATAAATATGGAAGGCCACTAACATCATCTTAATCATTTGAGACAAACTCAAAATGATCGATCCATGTATATAAGTTTCTCGAGCACATTCGGGAAATATTCTTTTACATCCATTTGAAAACAAAAACCAAACAGATGACCAAATTTAGAATAAATTGGAACAAATCCTACCATTTGAGAACATAACTCAAAATTGTCTTAAGCCTTATTACCATAATCATTCATTGTCACAATATTTATCTACTCTCATAATAAAATTTTATTTTCATTATTTGGCGAAAGCTCCCACTTACTAAAAGTGGTACAAAAGACGAATAGATGGAATAACTAACTCCCACTATCCTCCAATGAGCAAAACTCCATAAGAATCGACCTTATGTTAATCCTTATAACTTGACATACAAGTTAATATTTGTTCCATAGTAGACAAACTCTGATCTTTACCTTGGATCATGGAACTACTCCCATTTTGCAAACATGAAGAGAATTTAAACTATCCTTGGTGCCTCAATGGGTTCACAAAAAATCTCCCACTCGCCAACAGATATTTCTGCATTGTAACGAACACAATACATAAGTCTACTAGCTTTCACCAACACATAGAAACACATCCAAGTTAATCAATATTGTGGGTTACTTGAACACAAAGTTCCACAAATGCTGAGGCATGAATGACCAATCTATTACCCAAAACTTATTTGGAGCAAGCAAAATGTCCTCAAAACATATTTAAGGAATACTCCTTTAAACAAAAAAAACTTGATCAGCGTCATCCGTCACTCAACCATATCAAGTGATAATGTACAATTCCTCAACTAAAACAACATTTTGTCATAATGTTTAGAAATCGTAAGATCAACGCACAAAAATATACTCTTTCACACTTTGAGCATATCAAAGAGTTATTCACTATCAACACATAAACTAAGAATACCGATTTAAGTTCATAGTCGATTTTCACTTATATCATCAAATGTTTGAACATATCAAACATTTTACAAAATGACAAAATAATGAAGACATGCTCATAAATCATGGATCAAATCCAATGAAGAGGGAAAAACATACGGTTTCATAATGCCCTTTAACTACCCACAAATAAAATAAAAATAATTGAAATATAAAAGTTAAAGACAAGAACAAATGAAAAAAAAATGTAATCAAGGAGAAGAATAAAAGTAATGCGGTGAACATAAATATTATGACCAAACACTTAGTCATAACAAAACTATTAACAAAATGTTAAATAAGAATATGTGATTTTCAATAAACAAATTATTGAAAATAATCATGCACTCTAAGTACGTAAAGAATTAACAAATGAAAGTATCACAAAGCCTGTTTGAAACATAGTTTAGCGTAGCTAAAGGTGAATAATTCATCGACAAACAATGGATTCAACAACTACGAGTTATAAAAATTCCCGCTCTGTTTCTAAGTTCACAAATGACAAGAATTAACATCAGATGCAAGAAATACACATATAACTCGAAGTGATGAGAATAATTTTATTTGGCTCGAAACAAACATGAACCAAATTAATATTATCTCAATATTACTCTCTTGTCGACACTAAGTCAAACATATTAAACAAAGCCACATATTTTTTCTCAATAGTAAGAAAAACATAGACTATTAATAATCGTATCAAGAGACATTAGTGCCAAGAGGCACTCTTTCCCGTTTTGATAAGTTTTGAGACATTAACCAGGGATTGAGAGACTATGAACCATTAAGGGGGCGTTTAGTTCACCAAAGGGAAAGGGAATAAAATTAAGAAAGGGAAAGGAGGAGAATGCAATGATATTACCCTAAATTTAAGTTGTTGTTTGGTTCCTAATCAAAGAAAAAGAAGAGATAGTAAAAAAAATCAAATTAAAAACAACCGGCTACTCCCATACCACCACCAACCAGCCAGTCCCTACCACCACCAACCATCAAAAATAGCGACAAAACCACCATCCAATCCCACCATAGATATTCGACGACGCTGGCGACACTGTCCTCACCATTCGAAACCACCACCTCTAATCCCCAATAACCTCGCCCCACCCGGTAAATTCCCTTCCCGTCCCTAGATATGGTAGTGTGGTGAAGGTTTCAAAGTGTTGAAATGGTTTTGTTCAATAGGTGTAGCAGGGAAGTCGAGAAAGGTGTTGTCGGCGCGGCGTCGACGGTAGTACATGTTCTCAGTGGTAGTGCAATTCCACGTGGTTGTAGGTGGCGATGGGAAGGTGAAGATGAGTTCAAAGGTGGCGACCAGGAGGCAGTTCAGGTGGTGGTATTCGCCGTTGACCGGTCGGTGGGCATATAGGCAATGATGATGAGTGATGGTGGTGGGTGGGTTAAAGGGGTAATGAAATCTCATACCTTGGGGGGTGGGGGGTAAGGAGTTAGATAGATTTGGGGGTAACAAAGGGTTAAAGGGAATGATTGAAAGAGGAAAACAAAAACCAACAAAGCGAGACAATCCATTTCATTCCCTTACCCTTAAGTGTTCTTTATTTTTCCTAATCCTAGAAACAGATGGCAAACAAATTACCATGGAAAAAAAACAACTCCTTACAATTGTCAATCTTGTCTTTAAAAGTCACACGTAAGATAGACAAAAAACGGGACAATCCTCAAATACTTCAGGTCAAGACACATAGTCTTCTAACTTTCGTCAAATCGAAATTGACTTACATCTAGTCATACGCTACATAACCAATAAGACATATCTCAAAAAACTACTTACTAGCTCCACATACAAAATAACACAATTCTCTATGAATCAAACTTACTATATTTGAGCACATACGGATTAAAACACGAATTTTCATGATCTAACCTCAGGTATGTAAACACGATTTCTCAAACTCGTGATTATTAATAAGATACAAAATCTTATTATTCTATTTATCAATGTACAATCCGCTTTATCATTGGTGAAAAAATCACCAAAAATACTTGTTGTCATACACAAGTATATGGATTAAGGCACAATTCGCAATTAAATTATTAAAACCCCTTCATTTATATTGTTCGTTCGAAAATTTCGCTAAGCTCATAATCATCACAAACGCAGTAAACGAGAAATTTCAACAATGTAATTTTCTCTTAAGATTAAATGAAACGAATTCATTAACCCTCTATAAACCGCTAAACAAATTAGTTACTACCCTTGTAACATGGCTTAACAAATTATCACAAATAATAATATCACTTAGATATTAGAAAACTTCCGTACAAAACGAATTTACACGACTTTAAAAAGTTGATTTTAAAAAACATTGATCATAACATATATGATAGTTTTAATTTGATACATAACTAATATGTATTCAATTTTCAATCACGAAGATTTCCTATCTCTCATGTAAACATATATCACTAAGATATAACGCAGTCTCTTATGTAAAACAAATTTACATGTACATGAGTATTACGAAGATATAAATTTTCTACCAATTAACGTAAAACAAATTTACATATTTAATCATGTGATATATCACAAAAATATAATTACTTTTGTAAAACAACTTTACAATAACTTATTATATCACAAAGCTTGTATGTAGGTTATAAAATCTCATCAACAACAAATGTCAATAAGATAATTTTTCTATGTAATACAAAATTACACAATTTTCACAAGATAAAATAAACGAAACGGATTCGTAATTTTAAAGTTTATCTTGCAAAACACAATATACACATCTTAGGAGTAGCACATACTAAGTCGGACCGGAGTTGAACATTAATATTTCTCATACTCGTAAAATACACAAACCAAAATAAACCTTAAACAAAAAATGTCACTTAGACATTTAAAATTTATATACAAGGATAATTTTACCTGACTTGTAAAATATCGTCTAAAAATATTCATTATTACACGTAAAATAAATATTTTTTTTTATTAAGTAACAAATACATAAAGCGCAAGGTCACAGCAAAAATCACAAAGAAATTTAACTATACCCATGAAACACATTCACATAATATATTTTATCGAAAATAATCTACGAGACGTACTCATGAAAAACACCAAGTATATAAATAAACCACTAAAAAGTTCAATTATACATATAAATTATATTTAATTATTTAAATGTTCCACAAATTTCAATGCGAAACATATTCATATAAAATCTTGGTCATAATTAAAATCACTAAGATATTTAATTATTAATATAAAATAAATTTATAAGAGATAAACTCATATAGTACACATTTATATGGCTCACACTTATCTTTATATGAAACATATCCATATAATAATACAAATAATACTCCTATATATCACGAAAGATATTTATTGCCCACATAAAACAAATTTACATGGTCCAAATCCAATTTTACATCACATATAAAGTGCAATAAAATTTATAAAACATATTCATAAATAACTAGAACATGGCTAATACAGATGAACCAAGTTCAAGTTCATCGGCTATCCACCGAAAATGGATCAAAGTCTTATACTTATTGTCAAACTAATTAGCAAATTTACTCTGATGTCTCGAATCATACATCCAAAGCAAAGAATGCTAAACAAAATATACAAAAGAAAAAAAACAATAAAATAAAGAAGTGCACAGAAATACGTCGCATATAACAACAAAAGCAAAAAAATTTAATGATCATATTTATGGGTAATTAAAGTGCAATATACTTCCTCATCATTCTCCCTGCCGTTATAGCATCACGCCATTACTCCTCTCTTTTCTTCACTTAGAAGAAAAAAAGGACACTGCTACCATGGTGAGTCTTTTTTATATACTCCAACCAAGGTATCACAAACCCACGCCTTTCTCAACCTAAGAGAATCATGTGGGGATCAATAGAGGAGCGTGATTAACGCACTGATTTCCGAAAAAATTGTGTAATACAACGACCACAAAGGTCATAAATTCCATTGGGTGGTGCGTGACAAACACGCAATGAACTCAGCGCAAGCGAAGATAATAATTACGGAGATGGAGATATGATAACACTAATTCTGAGTAGGCACTTCTACCATTTCACGCTATTCAGCTTGACACAAACGCTTATTGCTGGTAGATGGTGAAGCCTATTGACCCACAAAGTGAATCACTGGGATGAAGGCCAAAAATCGATGGGAGTCTCACTAAGAGGTCACATAAACCTCTTATAATCTTATGGCAAGTGCAAATACATAGAACACAAAAGCCAAAAAACATATACATGAATGTACAGTACTGTTCATATGCATAAACAATTACATTTTAAGCACTATACATATTACGAACTATACAAACATACACATGACCCGAATATCTCATAAACTCATGAGACATAATTATAGGGATTGTAAAAAAACACATTTGCTCTGATACCACTGCTGGAAAATAAAGACTTACCTTAATGCGGAAGCGATCAGATCGTTGTATTCGCTAACTGCCCACTACCATATATCGTACCTTCGGTGGCTACTAGAGTCCCAGAATATGTCCACGCCCCAAATTCCAAATCACTTAGATGATAGACTAACTAAGAGATTATATGAGTTGTGTATAGATAAGATGGATATGATAGTTACTCAAACCATCTCTTGTCTTATTTATAATCACCTCACAAAGAGGAGTTACAAAGGGCACCATAAACACCCATTAAGTCTCACCATAATGGGGTAGATTAATATGGTGATAAATAGGATAATTAACAACCAAATTGATTATGGTCATAGCGACGCCTAACTTCTCCAAGAAAGCTGCAAGCAACCGACCTGATACGTTTCGAACACCCACCCCCCCCATCAGATAAGCCCGGATTCCCCTTGGAGACTCAATTAATATTAATCGCGATCCAATTCCTCTATTGCTGATACACAAAGAGTTTTACAACTTATTAGTTTACAAAGCTAGTTAGTCAATAGTTATGTACTACCTCTGTCCCGGTCATTTGTCACATATTTTCATTTTCGTGTATCTGTGAATTGTTTTCTATTTCAATTTTTGGTAAGGTTTATATATAAAAGTTAATGTGCAAGTGGATTAAATAAAAATATTGTATTACTTTGTTAGACATCTACTTGCACTTCCTTGGTATTTGTGTCAAAAATAATAGATAATAAATGACTAGGACAAATGGAGTGTTATTTATTTTAAAACAAATTAAAATAAAGTTAGTCATCAATACAAGTATGCTGAAATACAAACAAAGAGAGGAAACAGTTGAAGGCATTTGTGTTATGGGAAGATTGTATATGTTGTATTTTTGAAAGAACATATATATACAATGCATTTCCTAAACTAAGCTATTCAAATAGGACAAATATAATACAGAATATCATATATAATATTAAAGCTGAAGCCATCAGCCTTATCCTATGTCATTTGTCACTACCCAATAATATGCCACGTGTCAAACCCAACACGTCAGATTTAAAAAGAAAAAAAAATTTAATAATTTTAAAATTCTTATTCCGTTCACTTAAATAGGAAACTGCTAAATATTTCAAGATAATCTTAGGTCAGAATATTTAACGAGATATTAGGAAAGTACATAATATAGAAGATACATGAATTAAGCCGTAATTGACGGAACTGAAAATAAAACTGTTGTTATTTTAACTTGATTGATTCATGATTTATGCCGCAGTTGACCATATCAAAATGTACAGGAATAACTATAATTTTGGGAACAAAATATTTTGTAGTATTATTTTCTGCCATCTTATATCACTATCCCAATATCACATATCTTATAACCATTTTTATGAATATTTCTAATTTTTTGCATCACCAATAGTGTGTTAGTTTTATATTTATATCTTACTCTAAATTCATCTGATATGTGTTGGAAGTAATCCACCGTCACTCTTATGGTTGCCTCGAAAGGCCACCACCATATCGGCTCTATTTGAGTATTTGACAAAGAGTCCTAGGCCTATCGAGCCCATATCCGACTACGAAGTAAGTCCACCGTCATTCTTATTGCGGATAATTCGAGGTACGATTTTCCTTTTCGGTCTATCGAGCCCGAGAATTATTTTATTTCGTAGTCACAGATAATTAACTTTTTTTCTTTGTATTTCTTCAATACGAAGTACTATTTAATAGAGGTTCTAGCTACTTCATATTAATTTATAAGTTTCAAAATACCTTGCACTTTTTTATTTAGTTACTACAGAGTACTTACCATTCTTTGCTTCAGTTTTTGCAGATATTTACGTTCAGTAAGTGTGCAAAGACTACGAGTACATTAGACAAAAAGAAAGATACAAATTATCTACTCGCTACTTGCTTACAGTTTGTAATAATGTACTACTACTATTGTTTATCTGTTTTGCCGAAACCTTTCCTTTGGTCACTTGATTGATTATATCCTCTATTCAATACTTCCTCCAACAAGATCATTTATTTATCTATTTTATTTTTAATACAAGTCATGCAACAATAATATGATCAAAATAGTGATTGAAAATTTAATAGTTACTGAGAAACGACTTATTCCTACCATTTCCTTTTTTTTTTGTGACCATCTTATTGTTAATTGCAAACTAAAATGACCCGTCTTTTTGTGCCTATTTTCCTATTTGCATAATAAGTGTACTTATTTCATCTTTATTTATTTATGATTCGTACCTGGTTTTTAACCGTTGCACAATTTTTACTAAACCTATTATGCAATCAACTTTCAAGTTTCAAGTATATTACCTCAAGTGGACGTGGGATGATATTCACCCATTTTAAATATATTTTTCATATTGTGTTTGATTTAGTATAATTTATAGTTAGATTTAGTCTGGCCTGAAAATGAATGAATAACTAACCGGTGAAAAACATTATTGTTGTATAGGTTATATTTATTGCAAGATAAAATGATGAATAATGTTTAGAGGCAAGTGATAACATGGCTCATTAACAAAAGAATATAAATAAAGCTATATATATTAGTATTTGGTGACTTAAAAGGAGAATGGAGGGACGATGCCGAAGGTGGGAGGTCGTAGTCGAAGAGAGGGTCAATAGGTGGATAATGATTAGGTGAGAGTCGGGGTTTCATAAGGGCATAAACAGGGTTTGAGATTATGCATGGAGTAGGATCAGAGGATGGCAGCCATGTTGGAGAAAAGGTGGTGGACGTAGAGGATGATGGAGGCAAGAGAGCGGTGTAATAAGGAGTGGTTAGAGTGAGAAGGTGATATGTGGATTAGGTGGTGGTGACTGGTGATGGTTGTTTATGGGGGCTGCAGATATATTGGTTGAGAGGAAGGTTGTGGTCCAGTTGAAGGTTAATGTTGGGTGAGTTGATGGAATGGTGGATCTCGCAGTAGTCCGTTAATGGTGGCTAACGCTGATTTTAGGTGATTGTAGGCAATTCTTATATCCTACACCCGTGTGTAGGATATTCCATACTCCCTCCAACCTCCCATTTCTTTCAACTCCCCATTTATTTTCTAACTTCCCATTTTTATTTAAAAAAAAATTAAATTAAAATTAACTCTCACTTTTAAGAAGCAGTTATCACTGTTATATTATCATTAATGTCATGTAGTGTTTTATTCACGATATGATATGAGCATATGCACTTTTAAGTTTAGTGATAATAACAATGTTGTTTAATGAATATGTGATATATAATGTCATATTCACAATATGAAACTAATATATTCAATTTTAGTATAGTGAATAGGACAGTGTAGCCTGATAAATATGTATTATGTAGTGTAATATTCACCGCATATCTCTATTATATTCACTTTTCGTTTACTGAATACGACGCTATAATTTTATTAATACGTATTATCTAGTGTAATATTTAGTTTGATCATGAACATTTTATTTCATATCGAAACTACATAATGCAAAATATTTCATAGAAATAAAAAAATTATATTATGTGATATGATAGGAATATCTCATTATTATGAATATGTCATTACGTGAAATGAATATGTGAATAAAACTAAGATAAATACCGAAATATGTCAAGTATGGTCTCTAATAGTAGAGAATTAAATATTATTAATAATGATATATTTTTTATAATTTATTAATTTATAAAATTTAAAATTTATCTATCTAAAAAAAATTAGTTAAGAGGGAGTACCATGCACCATACTCCTGGGTGCATAGTATAATTTACCGATTGTAGGTGAGAGAGAAATAATTGAGAGGAGAAAAGATAAGAATGGTAATATGGTTAAAAATGTACTATAATGTGTAACATTAAATGTCGCAAATAAATACTCCCTCCTATTCTCAATAACCTTCCCCTTTCACTTTAATACAAAAATTAAGGAAACACACTACCCCACCATATAATTAAATTTGGCCCACACAAATACATTGGCCCACCATACAATTAAATTTGGACCACACAAACACTTACTAACAAAAGGAAATAGGGAAAGTATTGTGAATAGACGAAAATAGAAATGGGGAATGTTATTAAGAATATGAGGGTGTATGTTTTTATATCTACATAATCGTATATCCACTTTTCAAATTTCATCTCTCATAATTCAGAAAGTGAAAAAAAAATAAGAGAGTATTTCGTATAAAATTAAAAGACATACTATGTAAAAGTATATGGCCAGGAAAAGTAAAATTATCTAAGATTCAGTAATCTACTACACCTTTAAATATGAAAATTTTAATTTTACTTTTAATAATATTTTTCATCACCACCCGTGCAGTGCACGGGTTTAAATACTAGTTACACAAATAATTAGCTACCAAATATACAAAAATAATGATAACTTACCATTGTTGGGATGTAACGGCTTGATGAAGGCAACAAATAGCTTTGTCTTAACACACACATACACCCTCTCTTAACTTGGCGCATGGAGAGACGAAATGCCCAAGTTGGCGAGAAGTTCATGGAAATGCGTGCGACCAAGGGCCTCGGTAAGAATGTCCGGCACTTGGTGCTTAGTATGTACATAGCTAGGTTGAATCGTGCCCTTAAGGATTTCGAGGCGAATAAGGTGACAGTTGACTTCAATATGTATTGTACTTTCATGAAAGACGCGGTTGCGCGTATTGTGTAAGGCCAATTGGTTGTCGCATAAGAGTTGTATCGATGTAAAAGAAGGGACCTTAAGGATCGGTATACGACTTAGGCGGATAAGAGGGAGACGTTATTTTGTTTCTTTGTTTTCCAAGGAATTGTGGTGTTGCCGAGGAATATGAGGTATGCAGATCAAGACCGGCGACTAAGTGGACAACTAGCCCAAGCTGAATCGCAATAGGATTACAGGAGAATTCCTTGACTAAGATGATACTTAATATATCGGATTACTTGCAAAGTAACTTTCCAATGATCCGTTTTTGCGGATGTCATTAATTGTGCAAGAATGGAAAGTCCTAGACCTCTAACTAGACTTCTCTAATTAGTTCATTAAATTACATTAACATAATGATTTAGGATCTAGTTATCATGCATGCAAATATAAAAGCATAGAAGAAAAGATAAGACGAAAATATCCTTACATTGGGATTTTTCGGTTAATAAGGGCACAATAAGAACTCCTTCTTATTGTACTTGAGAATGTAATTAGTGGATGATCCTCCATAAAACAACCTCAAAAGTAGAAGGTCTCCTTCTTGTTGCACCCAAGAATCAACCCAAATAATCCTAACTTATTATTAACTAGATAATAAGTAAGACATTATACTACTAATATTATTGTATTACTACACTAGTAATATGCTATGAATATTAGTTTGCATGTGAGTTTTAGAGAGTTGTTGAGTTAAAAAGAGAACTAAGAAATAAGCATAAAATGAAGTGGTGAAAAATTGAACAACTCTTGTTCTATTTAAAGCCAATATGGCCGACACCCTTAGGCTCCAAAAGGGCTTTATTTTGCTTATTTTTATTATCATGCAAATGACTTGAGTGTGGGAAGAGAATGATAATGATCATGTGTCATAACATGTCATAATCACTTGGTGGAGTGTGGAATTGGTAGAGTAAAATCACTAGTGATTTTGTCTACAAAAAACCGGTGCACATGAGTCCACAATGGACTATTTTGATTTTTGATATTTGTCCCACAAATACTTATAATCATATGTTTAATTATCTTGTATAATTAGATGTTAAGTTGATCATTTAACAATTATATGACACAAATTAACAAACAATATACACTTAACTTTTAAGTGATATTTTACCATTATATCAATATATAATGGGTCCCACAATGCCCAGTTAATTTATTTTACAACTCCTTGTAAATATAATCAACTAATTACCTCTACCTCAAAATATATGCATAAGCTCAACTAATTTAATGAATTAACGATTAATCACTAAATTAAATCTTATTTAATCGTATTAAAAAAAGACATAAAATTTATTCTGTCAGTTATCGAATAATTGACTAATCAACTTAAGTGGAATGAGTTCCTAACTCAAATTCCAATAAATAACTCTCGTAACTAAAATGTACATATCAAATATATGTAATGCCTTAATCAAACTGTATCGTATACAAATAATTAATATTCTATTTGGGTCGCATCCTATAGGTGTGACCTAGAGGGATCAGTTGATCACCGCCGTCATACGACAATAACGTTAAACTCTAGTCAGCTGAGCGTTACCGATTTACGTTAATCAACTGACGTGGAGTATCAAAATATACTAATCATGCCACGTATATTCCAAATGAGATTTATTATATAAATGCACTATTGTGGAGGACACTTACTCCAACAATCTCCCACTTGTCTGATACAAGTTGTGCATGTAGCAACACTATTATGGACTCCTCCTCCTCCTACAATATCTCCCACTTGTCTCGACAAGTTGTGTGCTACCGATTCTCTTGTCTCTTTTGTGTCACATCCTCCCACTCATTGCAAGGTGTCTTACACGTCGCACTTGCAATTGAAAATTATAAATAGAGTGGTTTTCTCGATCTTGGAGAGTAACTGTCTGACCGGAAAATCTAACAGAGATCTCTTCCGAGCGTGGCCACGCATTTCAAGTTACTATTCCTTGAGTGGCCCGAAGATGTTAATACCCAACGTGGGTGGACAAGTCCTGTTGACCCATCTTACACTGTATGATGCAGATCACCATGACCCAGAAGATGTCCATAGGCCTCCTTTCACGGCACGACCTAGGACAAAAACTAGAGTCAATCGAAAACTACACCGACTCAGGTAAATGGTCGCCAGTCTAAAGAATTGACACATAGGAATAAAATAGAAATCCCCGCCACGACCAGGCTTCAACAATTTTGATAAGGGACTCTATTATGGTCACTTTGCGACAGAGTGTCTCCACAGGCTGTCTATGTAAACGATCAGCCATCTTCATGACCCCATAGTGTTGAACCAACCATCGATCGACTTACAATCTAGTCACTTCGAAACGTCACCTCAAATGAGTGACTAGGGACAAAACACTAAGTTCATCTTGTTCACTTGAATTGGGTTCAACTTTTCTTTCAACCAATTCGGATAAACAAAGTATTAAAATTTAGTCAAACTAAATAACGAGTTTTTAATGAAACTGTAACAATGAATGCGATTATCTAATATTTGGAAAAATTGATACGCAATCAATAATTTCATATCTCATAATCTCTAGCAATTCAGGTATTTATTTCAATCCCCATTGAAATGACATGACTATCATGTTCAGCTTGCAAAAGCATAGCTAATTGATTAGCAATACTTGCATCTTTCCCATCTTTCCGATTGCTATTTCTCTTTGTCTACGTAATCTCATATTACATAAAACTTTCTGAGTACGTGTCTAGGTCTGAATCAAGACTTAGGCCCCTTAGCCTAAAGGTAGCTCCCACTGTTTTACCTGTATAATGGGATAGGATATACAGCTATATAACTACTTCTAGTCCCTCCAATACTGTCGAATCCAAGCTACTTTCATATGCATACTCATATGATGCAATGTACTCCATTTCCGTTGTGAAATCCGCAATGATAAACTGCTTGGAACATTTCCATCGGATATATGACATTTATATTTGGAAATGTCACTCCTACATGGAACCTTTCCAACAATCCTTTCTGTTTGGTACTTTTCCAACAGATAAATCTTTAGTCCTTCGCAAGTAATTAAGGATGTTCTTTATGGCTATCAAGTGACTCTCTCTTGGATTTGATTGCAAACGACTTGTCATGCTCAAAGCATGCGAAATGCCGGATTGAGTATACATCATAACGTATAAAATTGATCCCGCAGCGGAAGCAAAAGAAATCAATTATCATGTGTTTAACTTCCTTGAACTAGTCAAAGATCTTATCAATATAAGAATTTTGACTCAACGCTAATACCGTTTTAAATTTATCTCCATAAATCCAGATATCTAAAAGATGTATTCTACTTCTCCAAAATATTCCATCATCTAAAATGATCAATATGTCTCCACATATAAGACTGATGAAAACCATATTACTCCCACTAAACTTCATGTATTCAACATAATTCCACGAGATATCGAAAAATATTTTACAACATGATTGACACACTAATTCCAACTTTTTAGTCCTTACTTAAGACATCCTCTTAAGCTTGCAATATTAACTTAGGATAATTAGGATTTACGAACCCACAGGTGAATATAAAATATTCTACCTCTTCTAGAATCGTATTTAAGAAGGTGGTTCTTGAGATCCAATTGTCATCATACTATTATGAAATGCAGTAATCACTAAGTATATTTGAATGGATCGAAGAATTAAGGTTGGTGCGAAACTCTTTGCCTACCAATTTATCTTTGAAAACATTTTAATGTTCATCCATGCAATTTTCGATCTTAAAAATCAATTTACATTGAAGAGGTCGTACTTCTTCAAGTAAAATTTACCAGGTCACATACCTGACCATCATGCATGGAGTCCATTACGATTTGCATGACTCTAAGCCATAGCAAGAAGTTGGGACTAGAAACAGTCTTTTATAAGTCACATATTAGAACTCATCACTATTAAGGAGTGATAAAATTCCACCTGACCTCTTAGGCTCCGAAGAAACAACTACTGAACAAACAATGAGGAAACGTTTTCCGGACCATATGCTCAGTTTGTGGCTCTTGAAACATTTTCTCCCACTCTGTCTTATAAAGAAATAATCGTATTTTTATTGAAAGACAGCATCACGAGTCACAAACGCTTTGTTCTCGTGGTCATTGTAGGATTATTGAGCACTTGTTTCATTTGGATAACTTATAAATTAGGTACGCTACCTATCCATATCGTATATGAAATAAAATCTGACTGTTTTAAATGTGCTTTGATATGGTGGGAAAAGAAATAGCAGACAAAAATAATAAGATCCCAAGGTTAGTCATGTGGCTTAGTTTGACTTGACAAAGACAAAACCATATCGTATAAGGTTTTGTTTCTCTATGCAACAACACCCTTATCTCATAATGTGTGTTAGAGAAGTCAACTCGTGAAACTATTTGTGACAACCCTCGCGAATGCGGAAAGATAAAACATACAAGCATGTGAATTATATAGCGGAAATATGAAGTTTTAAAAACTTTTATACATGCAAGGAAAGAATACGAGGAGTGTCATATATTACAAACTAGAGTACGAATTATACCACACCAAGAGACGAAGTCTCTCCAAAAGGTTAACAAGTAAAAGTGATCTTACAAAATAGATGGGGTATTTTCGAAATAGATGGGGTATTTTCGAAATAGATGGGGTATTTTCCAAATAGATGGGGTATTTTCCAAATAGATGGGGTATTTTCGAAATAGAATTAGCAACTAGCTAAACAACGTCTAGAGGTGTTTCATCCAGGGACAACGCCCGCTAGCTCACACCCGAACCCAAAATAGCATAAGCAAAAAGCCATCCATGCAAGCAACCTGTTCATTCATGAAAAACATGAACGCCACAATCAGTGGGGAGTAACTCCGGGTTCTCCCAGCCATATCACATTAAACGTACATATAAGGAAATACAAAAGTAAAGCATGCATATATAGATATACATGTGAGATACGATAAGAATAGATAGGCAATTCGATAATAATGATAAGAACATAAGAGGCACAATCCGAATCCATCATGATATTCAAAGACTCGGGGAAGACACTCTTAGGCAACCGAATACGCTCACTAGGGCTTACATCTCACCGTTAGCGGTATAAGTTTGATAAGATTGAGACTCGACAAACAAACCATACCAAGTCATTCAATGATCAATCATATAATCATTCATCCAACCATACCAATATATTGACGACATCTCTCACGGTAAATGAAACGCACTAGCATCGTGTACAATAGCAAGACAAGCCAATGGAAGTCCACAGGATAAGACGTTTCCCTGAACCGTATACGATAAGACGTTTCGTATACTCATGACCTAGACAAATAAGTTCACGGGATAAGACGTTTCCCGGAACCATGTACGATAAGACGTTTCGTACACACAAGACTCTAATCCTCTCGGTAGGACGACGATAATAATACGGTCCTAGTCTAAACCTGGCCAGACTCTCGGAATAAGACGTGTTCCGATTCGACATGTGGTAAGACGTTCCACATCCAGACACGGACTTACAATAAATATGCCGAGTACCCCAAATTCGGTAGATCAATTCACGAAAGAGGCGGAAAAGAGCTCAAGCCTCATAACAAGCGGTACGCTACATGCAAATAACACCACCTCGCAAGTATACAACATTTGACGGCCGGGTCGATCAACGCATAGCGTTCAACTCCCAACAACGTCGTCATATGCCCACTAACACATGCATTTAAGCAGTAGGATACCTCTCCGTTCCGACATTCCAGCCTTACGAACGGGAAGGTAGCCAAGGGAATGAGAGTACAAAGCACAAGACAAAACAAAAGTGCTCAAACCGTAACATTTGTGAAAAACCGACTCAAAGTGGGACATAGCAAAAACCGTCACAAAACATGTGATACAAGCGAAGGAAATATCATATATCCAAAACATGAATCAGTACATGATACCCAAGCATTAGACCAAGTTTAAGAAGCATAATAAATAAGAAACATAGATAACTCTCCAAAACAACAAGTTTGGAAACTAACTTAAACAAGGGTTCACTTCAAACTGTCATAATTAGAGTTCTAGATATGGGAATGCAGAAATTCTAAGTCGAGGTGATAGCTTATCCTCTTACGGTTCCAACGAGTGGTCACAAGCCCAAAACAAGCAAGTAACGAAGGAGATATGAGCATTCTACCAAAAAGGGTCAGTGCTGTGAATTTGCACGAGTCACCCGAGAACAACAAACACCATTTCTATCATTTCCAATTTTCATAATTTACTTCTATCAACTATCAACAATCAATATTCATCATCAACAATCATCAACTAACAACAATCATCATCAAAATCATAATTTCTAAGCTTTCTAATTGTATTAAAAAAAACGAATTCTAACATGGAAATCATGTAAAACACGTAAATGATACCGAGTAACCCTTCACCGTTACCTTTAAGCGTCTTTAATTGATTACTAAACCTTCCTAGTAGTCTCCACCTACAAATAGGTAATAAAAGATGAATAAAATTCATCTTGAGAAAGACGAATAATTTAAAAAGCGAGAAAGACGGTAATTTTATTACCAATACGGATAGAGGAAGATGAGAGGGGAATAATAAGACGAACTTACGTGAATTTGAGCGAGTAACGAAGGAGTAGTGACGATTTGAAGACGGATCAAAAATGGAGGCTAGGTTTTGGTGTTTATGGTGAGGAAGAAGAAGATGTTGAGTTGTGAGGGAAATTAGGTTAAGGTGAGGTAGTATGAGGGAGTATATGTAGGGTGAGTAAGTGGGAAAAAGTCAACGAAAGTCAAAGACGGCTCAAAAGTCAAGAAAAGTCAAAGACGACTTAAAAGTCAAGAAAAGTCAAAGACGACTTAAAAGTCAAGAAAAAGTCAAAGACGACTTAAAAATTCAAGAAAAGTCAAACTCGACTCAAAAGTCAAGAAAAGTCAAACTCGACTCAAAAGTCAAGAAAAGTCAAACTCGACTCAAAAGTCAAGAAAAGTCAAACTCGCCTTAAGACGAGATTTTCATGAAATCTCGCAGAAATTCCAAATACGAACTCGGAAATTCTAAATTCGACTCGAAACTTAAAATTCTAATTTAAAACTTAAATTTGCTGAAAAGCTTTCGTAAAATATTTCTACTAGAAAAATAGGGTACATTTCCGGGTGTTACACTATTTCACAATACTTTTGGTGAAAATCAAAGTCAATACTTAGATATTTCTTGTTACGATTTGGCCGTAAGTCCATTATCTAATACTCTTGGTGGTTAACTACTTCACATTGAAGCTCTTTCGACTTTCAAAGATTTCTCTTAGCACCTCATTATGGTGAGTCAAACACAATATCTACTTAAGTCGTCGGTAAATAAAGTGAAGTAGTCATTACCATCGCTGGTTGTGTTTGTTATTGGACCACAAATTTCTTATGTAATATGGCCAATACCTCACTAGTTCGATTTCCTTTTCAATAAAAAGGGCACGAATCATCTTGCCTAGAATACAAGATTCGCACACACCATAAGATTCAAAATCAAATGTTTTAGGGATACTAGTCAATACTAGCCTTTTAATGTGCTACACAGTCCAGAATCAAGATTAGATCTGGGTCACCAATTTTGAGCCTTTTACAATCTATATGACAAGTAATTTCTAGTTTAGGTCAACAATATAATTACCTTTGATTGGTATGAGATAATCATTGACCAAGTATAAGCATAAAAAGGAAACAACGCTTGTTCTATTCACAAAAGTGAAACACTTGTGTCGTACACTAAAGTGGATACTATATTCTTTATTTAGAGGTCGTGTACATAATAACTTTTATTAAAGTATACCTCTAAATCCAAAACTAGATTGAGCACATTATAACTTTTATATGTCTTTATAGAAATAAAACTACAATAGTTATATTTCCCTTGTAGGTCGACATTTAATCATGGCTAGTAGTCGCACGAATCATTATTATATGGATTGAATACATTGAAGAGAACCATAATAGGTATTATGGGTGAAAATAGTACACCCAGTTTCTAACTCTTTAGAAAACTTGGGGCATATTCTTTTCTTGTGTCCTACACTGTAAGAATAGAATCATCAAAGGTTGGGTTTGACACCTTTCTTGGATTTTGACTTTACTATTCAAAATAGACTAGCCTTTTTCCCTCGCCTTGTGCCAACATCGTGCCAACCTACTCTTGAACCTCGTCCTATTCTTAACAATCAAGAATAAAACATCTTTCTTAGAGCTCCCACTCACTTTCATGAATCTTTACTTAGACAAGTAGATTAGAATTATTATGAAGATCATTCTTCATTTCATTCATGGTTTTACCTTCAAAAAGGATAAACCTTTCATGAAGTGACTACGGTATTTGGTTAATCATGATTTCAAATAAATCGAGAAACCTAGTCGTCCCAACTGATTTGGCCTCTTTTGAGGTAAGCCTCGATAAGAAGCATTATGACGACATACCAAAAATTACAAATATTTTCTTTGTAGCAAAAAGATTGATGTACCATTGTTATAAGACGACGTCACAAAAATTCAAAACGTTTTTGACTAAGTGTGACTTATTCATATATTCTTCATAAGAGACATTTGCAATGGTGAATATGAGGATCAAAAGATAAAATTCATTTTGTCTTTAGCTATGATGATTTAAACGGAGATTTAAATTGCAATAAAAAATGATACCGTATGAATTAATGAAACTTATTTTCACAATTGAACGGATTTACAAGTTTGTAGAAGGATAAGATATTTGCCATTTGCGCGTATAAAATAAATATCAACGGAAAATAAACATTCATTGCTTATATATAATTTCACTTGTAAAACAATTTTAACAAGTTTAACATTTATATAATAACCCCTCACTAAATTATATAAATGATTCCAAGACCCATCTTTAAATAAAAATAGTCATCGTATGCTACCTTTATCTAAAAACGGTAAGTTATTTCTAGACTAATTCTACCCCTAGAACTCTTGGTTGACGGATTTCAACTAAATCCATCTCCTAGTCCCAAGATAACGCTGATCTCGTTGAGTCCAATCCAATTTTGGCTTGTGATCGTATCACCCTACTTACCCAAGGTAAAAAGGGACCCACAAGCGTGGTAGCCCTAATGAACACGGGGTTTATAGGTGCTTCAATTGGTAAGGCTAAATCTCAATTTCTTTTAAGTTATGTGAGAGGTCTTGTCAATTTAGTTATTAATTCCCAATAAGTGAACTAAGTCGGTGAATTTTGAATAACGTTGAATTGACAATCGAGAAATAAAATACATGTCGGCGATTTTGGCATGAGCGGAAAATAGAAAAGCAAGCAAATAATAAATCCTAATATGGCCACCTAGCTAATCTAATTAACTAGACGATTACAAAATCGGAAACCAACTCCTTGGCCCCTTGCCTCTTCACGGTACACGCTCCAAAAAGGCACCGTCTTTTGGAACACCGACTTCGGGAATCTCCGTGTTCATAATAATTAATTACAAAAAGACACAAATAAAATTCCTATTATACATTTTATCTAGAAAATAAAATTAAATTATTACAAACAGGCGATATGATATCGCAATTAAAAATATAACCGAATCGGTATTCCCTTACATTACGGGTAATACCGATTAAAATAATCTAGGCCATACTAGGTACAACTTGCATTAAAAATTAAATAAATGACATTCATTCATTCAACAATAACAACATAAATAAAATGCTGTAAAAATCATGCCAAAATTGCCCTTAATACTTATCATGCTCATTCTAGCTCGGTTTTATGGATTTTATCGATTTTTAACCATTAATAATCAATAATCAACACTTAAATTGTATTTAAGTTCAAACTAATTATCTAAATTGATTTAGAACTCAAAATTAGTCCCCACTAATTTTGTTTATATTTAATTAGTTTGAATTGATCGTATTTGCTAAATATAGAGGTTTAATCACAACATTTATGAAATAAACCCAAAATTTTGTACATTCTGGAACATTTTCAGGAACTCCAAAAACCAGAAAAATTTGCCCAAAAAATTTGAATTAATTTTATGAACAAGTAGCTTTAAATTTATCGGTTTGATCAAATAAAAACAAATAAATATAGTAAAATAGTAAAAAAAATTACAAACTTTCACCAAGATTATAAAAATCAGATTATAAAATGTACCAAAAATTTTCAAGACCAAAAAAGGACGTTTCAATTTTATGAACATAATAATCTCACTTTATTGACTTTTATCTCATAAAAATCAATAATAATGCAAAACTTAATTAAAACGCACGAAATTTTACATACAGTATGTAAAACATGCATGTGAGATCATAAAAAATTTTCATGACTAGAATCAACATGAAACTATTTTTAGTTAACTTTTAACATAAAAAGTGCATATTAACATGCATGATTTAAAGGCCATAAATCAAAATAAATAGCAAATCAAACCCTAAAATCACCAAATTTGACCACAACCATTTTGAGGTCAGAAGGTATGCATGCAAATAAAAAATTTCGTGCAAACCAATATTTAACACAAATTTTCAATTTTACCCAAGTTATCGTATAACTCGATTTTAATGCTTAAAATCAACATGCATGTAACAATTGAGCTCTGATACCACATGAAAGTCCTAGACCTCTAATTATACTCCTCTATTTAGTTCGTTAGATTACATTAACTTAATGATTTAGGATCTAGTTATCATGCATGCAAATATAAAAGCATAAAAGAAAAGATAAGACGAAAATATGCTTACATTGGGATTTTTAGGTTAATAAGGGCGCAATAAGAACTCCTTCTTATTGTTCTTGAGCATGTAATTAGTGGATGATCCTCCATAAAACAACCTTCAAAGTAGAAGGTCTCCTTCTTGTTGCACCCAAGAATCAACCCAAATAATATTAACTTATTATTAACTAGATAATAAGTAAGAAATTATACTACTAATATTATGGTATTACTACACTAGTAATATGGTATGAATATTAGTTTGCATGTGAGTTTTAGAGAGTTGTTGAGTTAGAAAGAGAACTAAGAAATAAGCATAAAATGAAGTGTTGAAAAATTGAACAACTCTTGTTCTATTTAAAGCAAATATGGCCGGCACCCTTAGGCTCCAAAAGGGCTTTATTTTGCTTATTTTTACTCTCATGCAAATGACTTGAGTGTGGGTAAAAGAAAGATGATGATCATGTGTCATAACATGTCATAATCACTTGGTGGAGGGAAATTGGTAGAGTAAAATCACTAGTAATTTTGTCTACACAAAACCGGTGCACATGAGTCCACAATGGACCATTTTGGTTTTTGATATTTGTCCCACAAATACTCATAATCATATGTTTAATTATCTTATATAATTAGATGTTAATTTGATCATATAACAATTATATGACACAAAATAACAAACAATATACACTTAACTTTTAAGTGATATTTTACCATTATATCAATATATAATGGGTCCCACAATGCCCGGTTAATTTATTTTACAACTCCTTGTAAATATAATCAACTAATTATCTCTACCTCAAAATATATGCTTAACCTCAACTAATTTAATGAATTAACGATTAATCACTAAATTAAATCTTATTTAATCGTATTAAAATAAGACGTAAAATTTATTCAGTCAGTTATCGAATAATTAACTAATAAACTTAAGTGGAATGAGTTCCTAACTCAATTTCTATTAAAAAACTCTCGTAACTAAAACGTACATATCAAATATATGTAATGCCCTAATCAAACTGTATGGTATACAAATATTTAGTATTCTATTTGGGTCTCATCCTATAGGTGTGACCTAAAGGGATCAGTTGATCACCGCTGTCATACGACAATAACGTCAACCTCTAGTCAGTTGAGCGTTACCGATTTACCTTAATCAACTGACGTGGCGTATCAAAATATACTAATCATGCCACGTATATTCCAAATGAGATTTATTATATAAATGCAGTATTGTGAAGGACAGTTACTCCAACAAGAATGTGGATGGTAGAGGTGGGTTCAGGTATTGTAATCGTTAGATATTCCATCCTACCAACCACGACTCCATTGTAATTCTCCGAATTTTGTAGGGCTACTCGGTAGGGTTCTTGGCCGAGTGGAGCCACATAGTCGAGTGGAGTGACTACTCGACCGAGCAGGTATGTGGAGATTTTTATGGTCAATTCTGTTTATGGTCACTCGAACAACTATTGAGGATCGTTGTTAGAGGATCGCTCAACCCTTGCCGTACCATTGATCGGGCCTGTCGCAAGCCCTGGTCAAAGACAATTACCCAGACTAGGCTAATAACAAATTAATGTAATTAGGGAAGTAGGGGTCGATCCTCAGAGAGATGGTGTTTCCTATAAAATGTGAAATGTCTTGCAATTGGGTCTTATCTAACGAGTATCTGGGTTTTGGGGTTTTGATTTCTAAACTAATAAAAAGCATAAATGAAAACAAAATAAAAGCAAATCAAAACGAAAACAATAAAGCAGGTGATGAATTAACAATGATAAAAAGAATCTAGGGAAATAGGTTCACACATGAAGATTAACATATTGATGAAGTTGGATTTAGAACATGCAAATAATTCATTGTGAGTTCGTAAGAATGATGTGTTCATTACAATCATAGATCAGATGGTCTAGCAGGCTTTTAGGCAATTTACTAGGTCTAATCTACCATGTCATGCTTTCTCTATTCAATTCACATATTTCTACTTTGGAAAACAATTCCATTTTAGTCAATGATTTTGATCAGGAATCGTTAACTATCGTTATAGTCCAAACATGCATAGACACAATGTTTTAAAAGCACAATTTCTTTTATCCAATTATCATCTTTTAATCAACCTACATGGCTACCCTACACCCTAGAAAAACGACTACTCACTCATGGTGATGTTTAGATCTAAGATGATGTTAATAATAAAAACTAGGATAGACATGTTTATTTGGTTTTGTTAATATTTTAAGACTCTTTAATTGGCGATAATAACGACGCTAAATTGACGATCTAGGGAAATGAAAATGATTACAACGATATTGAAATTAAATCTAAAATAACATGTAAAGAAAATAGCAATCAAATAAGAAACATAAAGACTTTAAACAAAGGATAAAATAGGAATACCTAGATGACGATCAACAACGACAATGATGGAATATAAACAACCATAACTGAAATTCCTTGCATAGAATAGTCGATCCACGAATTACAATACTTGAACCACATAAAGTAGATTACAAAGATGTAATTTTTATTGATCTAGGCTGAGGATTTGATGTAGAAAAGACAGAAATAAACTAAGAAACTAAGGACAAAAAGGAAGAAGAAAATGATCTAGACAAGAGAAGAGGGGCTAGGTTTCTCTCCTCCTAATCTAGGGTTTCTAATTGTGTAGAGAAGTGTAGAGAAGTGTGTTGGCTGAGGCACTCCTTATATAGCAGTAGGTTTCGTGGGGAAGGGGTCATACATTAAACATATAGGAAAAAATAAAGGAAGTCGAAGCAAAAGCTCGGAACAGCAAGGATACCCGATCGGGTACACTACTTACCCGATCGGGTATGTAGTGATCTTGGTCTATTGACTTTCGTTTCATCTCCCCTTGAATATGACTTGACTTTCATTATCCCCCTTGACCTTTTGAATCGGGTTTGTTGATAGGGTTTGATGTAAAATGATGATTTCTTCGCCTAACTGATCGATCTTCTGACAACTGCGAAATCGTCTTTGGTTCTTCCTTCTTTTGAATCAGTGAACCTTCTTGAAATGCCTTTAACTTGGTGAAGCTTGCTTCTTCAAATAGTTGGGTTCTACGAAAATGCTCGGGAATATAGAAAAAGGCGTAGAAACGTCACTTTCCCTACAAAACAGGTTAGAACATAGGAATTCGCCTAGAAGACGATATTAGCTCATAAAATGGCTTAACAAAGCACAAATGACATACAAAACTGAGCTAAATTGAGGTTTTAAATCATACAAATATCCACTTATCAAACTCCCGCAAGCTAAACCCTTACTTGTCGTCATGCAAACATAACAAACAATACCAGGACAAGGGTTGCAAGCATTGGCTACTACACCATCAAGAAACAAATCTCAACGTAAAACTTTGGAAACATAATGAATCATAACCCAAAACCAACGTGGGCAAGAATGATACATAAACATGGCTGAGATTTACATAACGACGCAGCACAAAGAATTTCACTACAAAGTTTTCGGCTCTTGCATGATCTTTTTGACAAATGGACTCTCACGGCACACTCGAACACTCATGTATGCAAAAGGTGATTTCTTTATGTGTAAATGTTTTTGAGACACTCACCTATCTACGACTTATGAAAATGTGTCCGCAGTCTAATATGGTAAACAATTCAAAACACGAGTCAAAGATCACAATGCACATAGAAAAGAAGCCGAAAAAATAAGAAGAAGAAGGCTTTGGGAAATGGGTGAAAAGTGGATAAACAGTTATGCTTAATGTGAAGTTTTAAACGAGCTAGCAACTAACCAATGATAAATGGATACTCAATCCAAACTTTTGATCAATTTCCCAGAAGACGGATAACGAAGCCAAAAGCAACAAATTGGCTTATTACACACGAAACACAAGAGTGAACTCCTTCTAAACATTGACATTTTGAGGAGATACTCACAACTTCTTCTTCTTCTTTTTATTTCTATTTCTTTCTTTTTTTTTCGATTTTTTTTCTTTTTCAATTTTTTCATTTTTCTATTTCATTTTTTTTATTTTTTTTCTGAACATAACATCACTTCTTGAACATTTTGGTTCTCCCAAATTCACTTTGACATAAAAGAACAAAATCTTCTCAATAGAGCACCCATACACCATAGTCTAGCTACTAACTCAAAAGGTAGGCAGTTTTTATATGTAGCTGTTATCTTGTGAAACATTTGTATGAAGGGGCTAATTTTGAGGTGTAATTCAAAGTGAAAAAGGCTTCAAATCTTAGTGAATCATGAATGCAATGCTTATAGGAATGAAATGAGAACCATACTTATGCGTTTTGACATGACACACATCAAGCGTACTCATCTATAGATTCATTCCATGCCTACTATGTACAAGACTTCCCCATGTATGCACAATTCAATGAATATTGAATCATTATCTTTTGAAAGCTCTAAGTTTGGGAAATGTAACATGATAGCATAGTAAACAAGTAAGCAAAGCATGAAAAGCATTCCATTATGTTCAAAATTTTAAATTTTTCTCTTATTAAAAAAAAATTTGAAAAATATAAACAACTAAAATGCAAAATGGGAAAATGCAATCCCTCCCCCAAGCTAAACATCACATTGTCCTCAATGTGAGCACAAAGACTAAATATGCAACGAGATGCTCAATGGGAAGAAGGGTAAAAAGGGAAAAAGATGAAAGGAGAGTGAAACTTACTAGTCAGCGCGGACTCCCCCAAGCTAGTCTTTTGGACTTGACAAGGAAGATCTTCATAGATTCTTCAAAAATTCTTTCATCTGCAAAGTAAATCTAACAAAACAACGAAAAAGGGAAAGCAAAAATAAAATGCAAAAAGAAAGGAAACACGGGTTGCCTCCCGAGAAGCGCTGGTTTAACGTCTCGCTCGACGAATTATTCTATGAAATCATTTGGTTGGGGACTGACGCTCTATATATACAATATCTAAGCATCCGATAATGGAATTGCTATAATAGAGTTTTAACCGGTGTCCATTGACCTTGAATTTTTCACCATTACTAGTCATTATTTCCACATAACCGTATTTGCTTACATATGTGACAGTGAATGGTCCAGACCATCTTGATCAAAGTTTTCCCGGAAAAATTTTCAAACGGGAGTTGAAGAGAAGTACTTGGTCACCGACATTGAATTCTTTTCTGATTATCCTCTTGTCGTGCCAACGCTTCGTTTTCTCTTTATAAATCCTAGAATTCTCGTATGCTTGCAAACGAAACTCTTCTAGCTCATTCAGTTGCAAAAGTCGTCTATCAGCGCTAAGCTTAGTGTCTAAGTTGAGTTCTTTGATAGCCCAGTGAGCCTTGTACTCTAACTCAACGGGGAGATGACAGGCCTTTCCATAAACCAACCGATAGGGGGATGTTCCAATCGGGGTTTTGAAAGCTGTGCGATAAGCCCATAAGGTGTCATCGAGCTTATTACTCCAATCGGTTCTAGATTTCGAGACTACTTTTTGAAGAATTGTTTTTAGCTCTCTGTTCGAAACTTCTACTTGACCGCTGGTCTGGGGGTGGTAGGCTAAACCTCGTCTGTGATACACACCATACTTGGCAAGCAGAGTGTCTAACTGCGTTTCTCCGAAATGAGTTCCTCGATCACTTATCACGGTTCTGGGTACACCAAAACGCGGGAAGATGATCATTTTAAATAGTCGTATCACAGCTCTAGCATCATTGTTGGGGGTGGCAATTGCTTCTACCCACTTTGAAGCATAGTCGACAGCGGCTAAAATGTCACGATTTTCACTTGAAGAAGGGAATGATCCTTGATAGTTAATACCCCAGACATCGAATATCTCGACTTCTAATATGCCGTTTTGAGGCATTTCATGTCTTTTGGATATTTGACCCATTCGTTGACAAGCATCACAAGCCATAACAAAGTCTCTTGAATCTTTAAACATCACTACAAGAATACTGTTAAATACCGTCTGAAAAAAATGGTCGGTAATGCGTGAAATCGGTCGGTAAAATCAATTACCGACTGATATTAGAAAATTTTCGGTCGTAAAAATCGGTCGGTAATATTGGTCGGTAAATTTGTTTTACCGACTGATTTTTTCGGTCGGTAATTTACCTACCGAATTTTCGGTCGGTAATATGGCTTTTCAGTCGGTAACTCCAGCTGATTTCTAGACTATTTATTCCATATGCTTCCTTTGACTTTATGTCTGCCACTTGCTTCTTTGACTTTCTATCCCATTAATTAAGCCTTCAATTACTTCCATAATTTCCATTGATGAACATAATTAAATGTTCCATAATTTCCATTCATGCTTATGCACACAAGGTCATACGAAACAAATGATTTTTATATAAAATATTCCAAATATAGATTTACACTCTCCAATCGAACATGCTTAAAATATAATACTCTAAAATCTATAAATTAAATATTATACACCTGAACATTGCTCTACAACGATATAAGTCACATATAATCTAAGTCATGTAACTTCGGCACTGATTGACTTGACGATGCCTCAATTTCATTGATCTCTTCTCGAGCTTGTAGTAGCTTCTACCCAACCTTTATCTGCAATGAGAAGTAATATGGAAAAATAATTAGTAGGAGTATAACCAAATTTTACAAAGTTCTTACGTTAGTAAACCAATCTACAACAAGGAGTAAGAGAAGAAAATGGTTGTCAAAAGGTACAACACATCTCATCGGCACAATTTGCTAATCAATAATGATATTGAACGGTGACCTACCCTTCAATGAATTAGTAGTATCTCAGCTTGCCTCGGACCCCTGCCTGCACATCAACAAACAGAGATACAAAATCCAACAAGCATTAAGCCTTTTTTGTGATGGTTGCCTTAGTAAATTTACATTTACATTTGTATAGCCACATCAAAAGCAAGACTGTTTATGGAAACATATTTAGTACCTACCAATTAATAAAACTGTCCTAAATCACATACAATTGTTATGAAGCACACATTACTAGCAATGCTTCAAATCATACAGCAATCAACTCTATAGCAGCCTGCGTAAACTCAGTTTGCCAGCGCTGTGGTTCAGATAACTTCTTGCCAACCTGTAAAAACCAAAAAACATTTACACTTGATTTTGGGTAAGACGCCATTACACCTTTCTTTGCATTTTAATCAAAACATATTCTCAAACACTCCGCCTTGAGATTGCAATAAAGTTTAAACATCAAATATTTCTTCTGAGATTACATACATTTAGCCCTCGTCCATTATGTCAATCACATGAAGTATCGTAAGTGGATATATAACCCCCCTTGCAAAATGTCTAGCACTAAATAGCAGCATGAACTTAGCACATGTAACGAAAACCACGAAGATGAAGGAGCTAATCAGCAGGGTATGTAAGATTGGGTTCCATCTCCACTAGAGATAACAAGCACAAATTTCCCCAATAACAAGTCAATTAAGAGATGAGAAGCATCATTTAAGAGATAACAAACACGAATCGAACAATTATCATCCTTTAGTTCACGTTTTAGTGTTCCTTCATCACAGTAGTTACTAACAAAAAACTCTTGTCATGAAAAGTTACTAATTTAATACAATGGAACAAAAAATTAGCAAAAAACACAAGATCTTATATTGAGACTAGAAATTGAATTTACAATATTCATAGTCGAATTCCTCAAAAAGCCCCAATTTCAGCAAACCCTAACTTACCACACTTTGAATCTTACAATGTAATGGCAATAGCTAACCAATAATACATAAAATTGATTGTAATAACTATAAAAGAAGTAATTTAAACAACAAACAATACCAGATTGGAATTATACCTTCATTTTTGAAAGCAAAGAGAGAAGAAAGACGAATAGGTTGGACTGAAGGTGGGTATCTCGGGCGGCAAGGGAAACTGCGCAGCGGCGGCTGGCTAGGCTATAGCGTGGTTAGGTGGCGTGAGACGTTGAGGTGAATCGCGAGATCGTCGGAGGGTTTGAGTTTTTGGTTCAAGGAGGTTAGCTTTTGGCACATAAATACAAAGGATGTGACTATGTGAGTGGGGGTGTGGTTAAGTTACTATATAAGATAATAACGGTTGGTAATTTTACCCTTCGGTCGGTAAGTTTAATAATTGCCGACCGTATCCGCAATATTACCGACCGTGTGTAATTCAGTCGGTAATTTAGCGTCCACTTATATTTTACCGTCTGATCTCGGTCGGTAGTTTAGTTTACCGATCGATTTTTAGAGCCGTCGGTATAATCAGTCTGTAATTTGACTAATTCTTGTAGTGCATCGAGGGCCAGAAAAATCCGGATTGTAAGACTTTGGCTACGGTCTTGGACGGACCATGATGACCACCATAAGCAGATGAGTGGCATCCTTCTAAAACTCTTTTTACTTCCCACTGGGGATACAACGTCTATACAGACCATCTGAGCACTGCTTGAAAAGATAGGGGTCATCCAAAACAAAGAATTTTGCATCATGCAAAAATCTCTTTCTTTGGCTATAAGAAAGGTCGGAGGGTAGCTGGCGACTGACAAGGAAATTTGAAATATCAACATACCAAGGAGAAGAGTCCGCAATTGCCATTAATGAATCATCAGCGAACGAATCATTAATTGGCGTTGGTAATCTTATTTCAGTTACTCTTATCCTTGAGAGGTGGTCAGCGACTACATTCTCTGCTCCTTTCTTATCCCGGATCTCTAAATCAAACTCTTGACGGAGTAAGATCCATCGGATAAGTCTAGGTTTTGCCTGTTTCTTTGAAAGCAGATATTTCAAGGCAGCATGGTCAGTGTAGACAATAACCTTTGATCCTATTAGGTATGAGCGAAATTTGTCTAAAGCATAGACAATGGCGAGAAGTTCTTTCTCAGTGGTAGCATAGTTGATTTGGGCAGAATCTAGGTTTTTTCTTGCATAGTAAATCGCATGAAGAAACTTTTCCTTTTTTTGCCCTAAAACAACTCCTATGGCATAATCACTCGCATCGCACATCAGTTCAAAGGGCAGATTCCAATCAGGCGACTGGATTATAGGTGCGGTGATCAAAGCACGTTTGATTTTGTTGAATGCCTCAAGGCATTCCTTTGTGAAATTGAAAGGTGCATCCTTGAAAAGGAGCTCAGTCAGGGGCTTGGCTATCTTTCTAAAATCTTTTATAAATCGTCAGTAGAAACCGGCGTGGCCAAGGAAACTCCTGATTCCTTTTACATTAGCAGGGGGTGGCAGTTGTTCAATAAATTGGATCTTAGCTCGATCCACTTCTATACCTCTTTCTGAAACGATGTGACCTAAAACTACACCTTCGTTCACCATGAAGTGACACTTTTCCCAGTTGAGAACTAGGTCGACTTCTTCACATCGTTTTAGAACTCTGGATAGATTCGTCAAACAATGATCAAAGGAAATGCCATAGACGCTAAAGTTGTCCATAAATACTTCCATGATAGATTCAACAAAATCTGAGAAGATACTGGTCATGCAACGCTGGAAAGTGGCAGGTGCATTACACAAGCCAAATGGAATTCTGCGATAAGTGAAAGTACCATAGGGACAGGTGAAGGTGGTTTTCTCTTGGTCCTCAGGGTGGATAGGGATTTGGAAAAATCCTGAGTAACCATCTAGATAACAGAAATACTTGTGACAAGCTAACCTCTCTAGCATTTGGTCAATGAAGGGTAGAGGATATTGATCTTTCCTAGTTGATTGATTCAGCTTTCTGTAGTCAATACACATACGCCATCCCGTCACAATCCTTGTGGGGATGAGCTCATTCTTCTCATTTTTGACTACTGTTGTTCCTCCTTTCTTGGGAACAACATGAACAGGGCTAACCCATTTAGAGTCAGAGATTGCATAGATTATGCCAGCATCTAGCAGTGTCATAACTTCAGTTTTAACTACTTCCTGCATGTTAAGATTAAGACGACGTTGACCTTGAACACAAGGTTTTTGGCCTTCTTCTAAATTGATTCTATGCATGCAGAAGTCTGGGCTTATGCCTGTTAAATCTTCGAGTTTGTAACCTATTGCCTTTCTATGCTTTTTCAAGACAGTCAATAGTGAGGTTAACTGATTTTCATCTAAGAAAGCACTCACTATGACTGGGCAATACTCAGATTCATCTAAAAAAGCATATTTTAGATTCGAGGGAACAGGTTTTAGTTCAGGTTTTTGTACTTCTGCCTTGGGAGGAGTATCAATCAAGCTTATGAATTCTTTAATTTCTTCTGACGGTATCCCTTCTTCGGTCAGGTCCTTTTCCAGCTCACTGATCTCGAAATTGTCATTCTCAGAGATATCCTCCAACAACAAGATTACCTCTAAAGGATCCTTAATTATTGATGGATACAGAGATTCATCAACAATGGAGTCGACAATATCAATAAAACAGCAAGACTCCTCTAGCACGCATAGGGCTTTTCATCGCACTGTTCAAGTTATAGGTGACTTTATCATCACCTACTTCTAGTGTCAGTTTTCCATGCTTAGCATCAATTACTGCTCCGGCAGTGTGTAAAAATGGCCTTCCTTAAATAATAGGGATTTGAGAATCTTCAGCCATATCTAGCACGATGAAATCGACGGGAATTAAAAAATTTCCTACTTTGACAGGCACATCTTCTAAAACTCCCATAGGTTGTTTTAAAGAACGGTCTGCCATTTGCAGAGTGATACTGGTGCATTTGAGAATTCCCATATTCAACTTTTCACATATGGAACAGGGCATGACGCTTACAATGGGACCTAGATCGCATAGAGCTTTATCGATTGTGTAGGTGCCTATAGTGCAAGGTATAGAGAAACTACCGGGATCCTTTAACTTAGGAGGGGACTTATTTTGCAACAAAGCACTGCACTCAGCTGTGAATGCTATGATTTGAACATCATCTAAAGTCCTCTTCTTAGTTAAGATATCCTTCATGAATTTTGTGTAAGAAGGGATTTGAGTGATTAATTCAGTGAAGGGAACCGTTACCTGGAGGTTTTTGACCACTTCCATGAATTTGCTAAACTGAGTTTCCTTATGATTTCTCCTCAAGCGTTGGGGAAATGGAAGTTGGATTTTGATGGGTTTCTTCACAGGTTCATCATTCTTTTATTTGTTTTCCGCTTCCTTAGCGGTGGATGGTTGGGAATCTTTTTGGCTTTTACTGGTGTTGGCTCAACTATTGTTTCCTTGGGTTGCTGATGTTCCTTATAAGTGTAACCACTCCTAAGAGTGATATAGCAGTGTTCCTCGGTTGCTCACCATAAGGTGGGAGTTGGCCTTGTTTCCTTTGGGTATTAGAGGCAGCTTATTGGGCCATTTGAGTTTCAAGCATCTTGATGGCAGCATTTTGAGCTTGATCACTCTTTTGAAGTTGAGCAAACATTAAATCTTGTTTTTGAACAACTTGGAGAAGCATGGATTCAATTTTGCTCAGGCTTGAGTCATTGGGTTGGCTTTGATTTTGGGGTGGTTGGTGTTGAGGTTGGTGTTGAGGTTGGTGTTGGTGTTGGTAAGGTTGATTGAAGTTAGGTTGAAATGGAGGTCTCTGGTTTTGAAAACCAGGTGGATTATAGGGCATCTGTTGATGTGGTATGAATGGTTGTTGAATCTGATGGTGGGGATTATGAATGTTGGTGCTTTTGTAAGACAAAAGAGGATGGTTCTTTGTGTTCTCATTATAGAAGTTTGAGAAAGCATTGCCCTGCCTGTATGCTTGGTAGGCATTGACTTGCTCTAGCGAACTCCTACATTCTTGTAAACTGTGTCCTCCAACCCCACATGTCTCACATACCACTACGTGGTTAGTGACGTTAACATGTTGCTTGGATTGGGAAGAGCTTCCTACTTGTTGCTGCAGAAGGGCTAATTGGGCTTATAGGAGTGCTACTTTGCTTGATTCTTCCTACTTGGTTTTGAGCGGCATAGCACGTGAGTTTCTATACTGAGAGTCGTGAATTGCCATTGACTTGATAGGTGCATTAGCTATTTCTACATCGATCTGATCGAAACGACCATTGTTAGCGGAGTCGAGGATACGACGCGATTTGCCACAACAACCGTTGTAGAAGGTGATAGCTAAGAACCATGCATCAAGGCCATGATGAGGGAACTCTCTTTGTAATTCTTTGTATCTTTCCCATGCCTCATAAAGGCTTTCATCACCTCTCTGACGGAATCCAGTGATTTGACTCCGTACGAGTGCGGTTCGTTCTGGTGGAAAGTACTTTTGATAGAAAGCAAGAGCTAGACTATCCCAGTAAGCTATTCCTAAGGCAACTCGGTCAAGGCTATTGATCCAAAGTTTAGCCTTTCCTGTTAAAGAGAAGGGAAAGAGCATTTCCCTAATCTGCTCTTGGGATACTCCAGTTTTTCTAATTGTGGAGCAATAGTCACAGAAGTTTTGAATATGAAGGTTGGGATATTCTGTGGCATTGCCACCAAATTGACTTCTTTCTATTAAACTGATGAAGGCAAGTTTGAGTTCAAAGTTTCGGACTGTGATTTGGGGTGTAGCAATACCCCTTGGAAGTGTATCTGTAGTTGGTTCGGAGTGGTCTGAAAGTCGAACCATTTTCTTTTGTGAAGATGAAGATAGAGTGTTGTTTGAAGATTGATTGGTTTTTGAGAATGGAGATGATAATGGATCTTCTTCTCCTTCAAGATTAGATAAAATATCCAAGTATTTCTCACGAATACAATCTAAACTTGAAGTATTAGAAGCTTTTGAGATTTCGCTGAATAGCTTTAGTCTCCTACACAGAGCCATTTCTAGATCGGGGTCTAAAGAGATAGGGGTCTCTAGTCTAGAAGATCTGGGCATAAGATTGAAAAGCTAAGATGAAAAATCAAGAGAGGTCTGAAGGAATTTGGGTTCCTAAAGACTAGATAAAACTAATTGCAATAAAAATCACAAGAAAAAGGAAAACTAAACCGTGCTTCCCGGCAACGGCGCAAAAATTTGATCGGGCCTGTCGCAAGCCCTGGTAAAAGATAATTACCCAGACTAGGCTAATAACAAATTAATGCAATTAGGTAAGTAGGGGTCGATCCTCAGGGAGATGGTGTTTCCTATAGAATGTGAAATGTCTTGCAATTGGGTCTTCTCTAATGAGTATCTGGGTTTTGGGGTTTTGATTTCTAAACTAATAAAAAGCATAAATGAAAACAAAATAAAAGCAAATCAAAACGAAAACAATAAAGCAGGTGATGAATTAACAATGATAAAAAGAATCTAGGGAAGTAGGTTCACACATGTAGATTAACATATTGATGAAGTTGGATTTAGAACATGCAAATAATTCATTGTGAGTTCGTAAGAATGATGTGTTCATTACAATCATAGATCAGATGGTCTAGCAGGCTTTTAGGCAATTTACTAGGTCTAATCTACCATGTCATGCTTTGTCTATTCAATTCACGTATTTCTACTTTGGAAAAGAATTCCATTTTAGTCAATGATTTTGATCAGAAATCGTTAACTATCGTTATAGTCCAAACATGCATAGACACAATGTTTTAAAAGCACAATTTCTTTTATCCAATTATCATATTTTAATCAACCTACATGGCTATCCTACACCCTAGAAAAAAGACTACTCACTCATGGTGATGTTTAGATCTAAGATGATGTTAATAATAAAAACTAGGATAGACATTTTTATTTGGTATTGATAATATTTTAAGACTCTTTAATTGGCGATAATAACGACGCTAAATTGACGATCTAGGGAAATGAAAATGATTACAACGATATTGAAATTGAATCTAAAATAACATGTAAAGAAAATAGCAATCAAATAAGAAACATAAAGACTTTAAACAAAGGATAAAATAGGAATACCTAGATGACGATCAGCAACGACAATGATGAAATATAAACAACAATAACAGAAATTCCTTGCATAGAATAGTCGATCCACGAATTACAATACTTGAACCACATAAAGTAGATTACAAAGATGGAATTTTTATTGATCTAGGCTAAGGATTTGATGTAGAAAAGACATAAATAAACTAAGAAACTAAGGACAAAAAGGAAGAAGAAAATGATCTAGACAAGAGAAGAGAGGCTAGGTTTCTCTCCTCTTAATCTAGGGTTTTTAATTGTGTAGAGAAGTGTAGAGAAGTATAGAGAAGTATAGAGAAGTGTGTTGGCTGAGGCACTCCTTATATAGCAGTAGGTTTCGTGGGGAAGGGGTCATACATTAAACATATAGGACAAAATAAAGGAAGTCGAAGCAAAAGTTCGGAACAGCAAGGATACTCGATCGGGTACACTACTTACCCGATCGGGTATGTAGTGATCTTGGTCTATTGACTTTCGTTTCATCTCCCCTTGCATATGACTTGACTTTCATTATCCCCCTTGACCTTTTGCGTCGGGTTTGTTGATAGGGTTTGATGTAAAATGATGATTTCTTCGCCTAACTGATCGATCTTCTGACAACTGCGAAATCGTCTTTGGTTCTTCCTTCTTTTGAATCAGTGAACCTTCTTGAAATGAATTTGACATGGTCAAGCTTGCTTCTTCAAATAGTTGGGTTCTAGGCAAATGCTCGGGAATATAGAAAAAGGCGTAGAAACGTCATTTTCCCTACAAAACAGGTTAGAACATAGGAATTCGCCTAGAAGACGATATTAGCTCATAAAATGGCTTAACCAAGCACAAATGACATACAAAACTGAGCTAAATTGGGGGTTAAAATCATACAAATATTCACTTATCAACCATCACTCTTGGTAAGATCATCACTTCAATAGTATTAGGTAGTATTATTTTTAGTATTAGATTAGTATCAGGTGGAAGGGTGTAGAAATGATATTATGATTATGTGTAGGCGGAGACTTCGTAAATGAGGGCTTTTGATCCCCATTGTTGTGATTGAGTATTTCCCGAATTCGTCAAGGTATGGTTTTCCCTACTCGGTTTTCATGTATGCAATTGATTGACATTATGTCATGTGTAGAAACCCGTATATTTCGATATTGGAATTTATTATACCACTGGCAAACATCTAATGATGACAGGACAATATGTAATCTCGTCTGACTCCGCAAATTAATGGAGATTTATTTTATGATATAAAATGAGATTTAATTGATTTTTTTTTTTTTGCAAGAAAGTTATACTCATATGTATTCATCCATATAGGGAAAAAACATTGAGAAAGTTCTTACAAAAGCAGCAACCCACAATGTCCAAACAAAAATTTACAAGACTCCAGCCTAAGGATTACTAACTAGCCAAACATTTAAAGGTGGGAGATAGATTTAATTGATTTTACTCGTTTAAATAAATTATAAATGATTTATTGCAAGTTAATGTAAAAAAATATGAACTAATTTTTAATAAATATAGTTTTCGTTTATTAGAACCTGAAGGGTTTTATTTTAATTAATAGATCGGTTTCGAAATTCGTTTTTAATCGTTTACGTTCGTTTTGAAATGAAATAAAGTTAGGATTCTGAAATAATTTCTTAACTCGATTTTTTATGCCAGGCTTGAAAAGTCTATTTTAATTTTCATTTATCATCTTAAGTTTCGTTTAAAATGAAAATTTTAAACTAGATTTTAACTCGCTTTTGGAGTGGTCTTTGAGCCATTTCTGCTGAGACTTAACCCCGTTACGCAAAAAAATCGACACATCCAACATCTATCCCATACTCCCGACTACTATCCTAGGTCGCGCCGTAAAAGGAGGCTGATGCATTTTTACTGGGTCATTCGGATCTATATCGAACAAGGAGAATAGGTCAATGGGATTGTCCACCCTCGTCAGGGTTTAATTTCTCAAGGCCACTCGATGAGTTGTGATTGGAAATGCAAGGCCACGCTCGGATATGAAGTCTATCGTAGATTATCCGGTCAGACAGTCATTCTCTAGATCGAGGAAATTACTCTTGATATGATCGTGTACAAGTACGACCTGAAAGATACCTTACATTGAGTGGAAGATTATAAGGGACAAAAGAATTGGTAGCGCATACTTGTATCAGACAAGTGGGAGATTGTTGGAGTGAGTGGCCTCCTCAATAATGCGTCTACATAATAAATCTCTAAAAGGAATATCAGAGATATAATATTTTATTATTTGTCAGTTGATCAACGTAAATCGGTAACACTCGGCCAATTAGAGTTTGGCGATACTGTCGTAAGACGGCGGTGATTGATTGATGCCTTTCGGTCATACCTATAGGGTGATGCCCAAATAAAAAAAATAAGTTATATATGATATATTTATAACCTTGTATATATTGACTTATAAATAGTCAAAGTGAATTTATTTTGATGACGAGTTGTGAACTCGGGCCAAAGAATTTTATTATTCAACTATATGATAATTGATTAATAGACGAAATTTAGTAATTAATAGTTAATTAACTAAATTATTATATTATGTGTATATATTGTGAGGTAGTGGTAAATAGCTAATAAATATTACAAATAGTTGTAATATTAGCTAAATGGGTAATCCATAACCCATTATATATTGATATAATGGTCAAATATTACTTAAAAGTTAAGTGTACAATAATTAGTTGTATTATTTAATTGTTAAATAATCCAATTAACATTTAATTATAATAGATAACTAAAAATTTAGTCCTATAAATATTTGTGGGACAAATATAAAAAGTTAAAAATAGACCCAAATACTTATAAATGGACCAAAATAATGCATGGATAGTCCATGTTATAACTAGGCCATTTTCCACTATATTATGTCATGGATGACATAATATTCCACCATATTATTGACTATATATACCCACCTATACACACATAATAGCTGTTGAATATTTTAACACAAAAACACTAAAATTTGCTCTCTTTGTTTGGTTCCATCGAAGAAGAAAAAGGAAGAATAGTTCTTCATCTTCTTTATCATATTTGATCAAATTCTTGTTTATCATAGTTGTTGAATAGTTGATCAAATTCTTCATCAAATAAAATCACATAACAATAATATACATTTAACAATATTATTAAAGTAATAATATTACATGATAAACAAGGTTACTTAGCTTACTAAATTATCTAGTTAATAATTAGTAAGTTTTTGGGCTAATCTTGGGTGCTTCCTTAAGGTGGCTTTCTTGTTGGAAGCTCACAAAGGTTGGAGGATCATCATAAGCAAGTAGATTGTTCATAAAAAAATAATTTGTTGTTCTTTTAGTTTCTTTAAAACAATGTAAGGAATTGTTTCTTATTTTATTTTATATTATGCATTTTTGTTTACATGCATGTGATTATAAGACCAAAATATAAATTAATTAGTAATTTTATATGTCATTAGAAGTGTCTAATGAGGTCTTTCACTAACACATGCCTCTTGGTATAAAGGTAAAAAGAATTTATGTGGCCGGAAGCGAATACCTTGTAAACCACTGACTTATTTTCCGCTTGCGGCAAGGTTACAACGAGTATTTGCAATCAAACACATAGCAGGTGAGATGAGTTGGCACCATAAAAACTCTCGATTAAGAGAGTGAGGGACAATGGCACACCCAACTAATGGAGAAGCGTGAAAATATTTCGATAGAGAGCATCCAAAATTTGCAAGTGAGCCTCGCAATGTTCGCCTAGGTTTGTGTACATATGGATTTTCACCTTATGGCCAATTCGGGAAGTCTTACTCGTGTTGGCCCGTGATTGTCACCCCGTACAACTTACCCCCTTGGTTATGCATGAAGAGGCAGTTTATGTTCTTATCTATGATCGTTCCAGGTCCTAGTAAATCTAAAGCAAAATTGGATGTTTACCTCCAACCGTTGATCAAAGAGTTCAAAGAACTTTCGGAAACAGGTGTGGATACCTACGATGTCCATAAGAGACGTAATTTTCAATTAAAAGTCGCATTACTGTGGACGATCAATGAGTTTCCTGCATATGGCATGCTTTCCCTCTGGTCTACAGCCGGATACCGTGCTTGTCCTTATTGTTTTCAAAAAGATATTAAATCCTTTTTTCTTAACCATAGTCGAAAGGTTTGTTGGTTCGATTGTCATTGTACTTTCTTGAAACCTGATCATCCTTTCCGCAACAATTGTCGAGTCTTCTGCTGAAGAAATGAAAAGATTGAAAGATGACAAAACTGAAGGTTGGTGGAAACAAAGCATATTCCGGGAACTTCCTTATTGGAAGACATTGTTGATTCGACACAACTTAGATGTTATGCACATTGAGAAAAACGTTTTTGAACAGCTTATCAACACGGTGATGAATGTAACAAAGAAAACTTCATTTGGGCCTAAGGATAAATTTGACTTTCTTGAGTATTTCTTGAAACGACCCATATTATCTAGGTTTGTTTTAGAGACAGCGGAGAAGAAGGGTCTATGCAAATGGGTTGCTAGTTTGTAATTCCCGGATGGTTATGCTTCAGATTTGAGTCGGTGTGTTGACCATAAAAATTTGGTGTTGCATTCCATGAAAATTCATGATTGTCATGTCTTTATGGAACGGTTAATTCTTGTTGCATTGAAACATTTTCTCCCGACGAATTCTTGGAATGCTATAACTGAGATAAGCCAATTTTTAAGAGACTTGTGTACTTCTACGATTAAAGTTGATTCCATGGAACATCTAGAGTCAAACATTGCGGAGATATTATGCAAGTTAGAAATGATATTTCCCCCTTCTTTGTTCAATTTCATGTAGCATTTACCTATTCACTTACCTTATGAAGCGAAGCTTGGAGGACCTGTTCAATATCGATGGATGTATCCATTTGAGAGATTCCTTAATCATTTGAAAAAGAAGGTTGGCAACAAAGCTCGGGGTGAGGGTTCCATATGCAACGCTTTTTTGTTAGAGGAAATTTCAAATTTTTGTTCCCTATATTTTGAAGATCACAGTATATTTTGATGATCACATTGACACAAAAGCGAAGGACTTAGAGATTGGTGTAAATTCCGATAACCAACTAGATTAAAATATACCCGTGTTGTTCAATAATGACTTGGGAAATACTACCGGGAAATGTATACCGACGTACTTAAATGAAAAAGAGTTTGAAGAAGCTCATTTTTATGTGCTAAGAAACTGTCGGAAATTTTTAGAGACTTATGAAAAGTAAGTTATTGATTCATTATTACACAATTAATTTTTAATAATAAAATTAATTCATTATTATATTATAGGTAATACGTACATTACTAATTAAAACATGTCTTGATGTCACGTCTTATATGGAATTTGAGACGTACATCAAACTCACATGTCCTGATGTCACGTCTTATGACGATGTTTGGAGCAAACATGACAAAAGTTTTTCGAAATGGTTGGGAAATGAAGTAAGATCACATTTAAATTTATTATTAACTAATATTGAGAAGATAACATCTTAATATAATTAATATATTGTTTTATTGATATATAGGCTTATAAATTGAAGGATCCTTCAATAATAGCTCTACTAGGGGGTCCAAGTAACTGTGTGAGGACCTGGAAGATATTCTATCAATGGCTATAAATTTCGTGATTTTAAAGAGGGAGCTGATGTTTCGAAAGCTACTATAAGCAATGAAAGTCCATAGACCTTAATTAGACTCCTCTAATTAGTTACTAAATTACATGTCAATTTAGTATTTAATGATCTATGTAACATGCATGCAAATATAAAGACATTTATATAAAAGAAGAAATTTCCTCACATTGATATGGAAATAAAATGGGCACAACAAGAACTCCTTCTTGTTGTTCTTGAGCTATTAATATGGATGAACAAGAATATTGCAGATAAGATATAGCAAAACCCCAAAAATAATCAGGAAGCTCTGTCAGACTCATCATAGATCGAAGCATATCTAATAAAGTTCGATTTCTCCTTTCGGACACACCATTTAATTGAGGTGTCCCAGGAGGAGTCCATTGTGATACTATACCAATATCTTTTAGGTGTGAATCAAATTCATTGTTCAAATATTCACCACCATGATCGGATCGTAGGGCTTTAATCTTTTTATTCAATTGGTTTTCTACTTCATTTTGAAATTCTTTGAATTTTTCAAAGGCATCACTTTTATGCCTCATCAAGTAGACATATCCATATCTACTCAAGTCGTCGGTTAAAGTAATGAAGTAGTGATAATCACCTCTAGCTTGGATAGTCATTGGACCGCATACATCCGTATGTATAAGTCCTAATACTTCCCTTGCTCGTGTCCCTTTTCCTGTAAAAGGAGCACGAGTCATCTTGCCTAGAAGACAAGATTCGCATACACCATAAGATTCGTAATCGAATGGTCTGAGTACTTTAGATGAAACAAGTCTCTTTATGCGTCGTTCATTTATGTGCCCTAAACGAAAATGCCAAAGGTATGATTGATTAGGTTCACCTGTTTTGAGCTTCTTGTTTTCTACATGATAGACCTCTTTTGCAATATCTAGAACATAAATACCTCCAATAGAAATGGCCACGCCATAAACCATTTCATTTAAAGAAAAAGTACAACAATTGTTCTTAATACAAAATCAAAATCCTTCAATGTCTAACACGGAAATGGAGATAATGTTCTTGGTAAGAGTTGGTACATAATAGCAATTATTTAAATACAACTCTAAACCATTAGGCAAAAGAAGAACGTAGGTGCCCACGGAAACTGCGGCTACCTTAGCTCCATTTCCCATGCGTAGGTCCACGTCACCCTTGGCTAGTGCTTGCGCGTCCTTCAACCCCTGTACATGATTACAAAGGTGAGAACCACAATCGGTATCAAATACCCAAGAAGATGTACTAGCAAAGTTAATATCTATCATATAGAGTGATGAAAGAATTTTACCTGACGTAGTCACACAACCGTCTTTCTTGTCTTTCAAGTATTTGGGGCAATTGTGTTTCCAATGCCCTTTGCCATTACAATAATAGCAATCTGCCTCCGCGTGTTTGTTGACTTTGGGCTTGGGCTTATAAAAGACCTTGCCGTTTCCCTTGCCGACCTTTTTGAAAAGAGTCTAACCCTTTCCTTTGTCCTTCTTCACCCCAAGGTTCATGTTCTTCATTTTCATTAAAAGAACGTCCTTGGGTTCACTCCCACTAGCCTCCATGTCCCTCTTCGCTTGGGTGAGGAGTGCATGGCGTTCATGGAAACTCTTTTCCATGCCATTCATGTTATAGTTCACCCTAAATTGGGTGAACTTTGGTGTGAGTGAATGAAGGATTTTACCCACCACTAATTGCTTCGGAATTTTGCACCTTAGACGCTCTAAGGTGTCGGCGTGCTCAACCATTTTGAGCACGTGTGGGCCAACTTTTTGGCCCCTTTGAAGCTTAGTGTCAAAGAACTTCGTAGCCGCCTCATATTTGGAGAATTTGAGGGGCTTGCGAAAATATTGACGTGATCCTCGTGAATATCGCATATGCATCGAGAGATATCAATTGGAGTTTGAGTTTGGGTGAGATTGACCAAATCAAGACATTCTTGACGTCATTTGCAACCTTTAAATAAAGGTCATATTTGGCCTGAACTACCGCGAACGATCTAGGCGCGGGTTCGGTGGGGGGCTCTTCGACCAAGTAGCGAAGCACGTTATCGGATAACGCAGCGATCTTGATTGTTGACTCCCATTCAACGAAGTTACTTCCGTCATCTTTTAGGACACACTTGTCCATGACGGATCTCAACCATGAGTCCTTACCCAAGGTTGCATTGTTTGATGATGTTGACATTGTGCGAATATGGTTACTACAACAAAAAGAAATATATAACATTCATGTTTCATTTACTTGAAAAAATAATTTTTAAAACAAGTTTAGCATTTATATAATGACCTCTCACTAAATTATATAAATGATTCCAAGACCCATCTTTAAATAAAAATAGTCATCGCATGCTACCTTTATCTAGAAATGGTAAGTCATTACTTGACTAATTCTACCCCTTAGAACTTTTGGTTGACGGATTTCAACTAAATCCATCTCCTAATCCCAAGATAACGCTTATCTCGTTGAGTCCAATCCAATTTTAGCTTGTGATCATATCACCCTACTTACCCGAGGTAAAAAGAGAGCCACGAGCGTGGTAGCCCTAATGAACACGGGATTCATAGGTGTTATTAATTGGTAAGGCTAATCTCAATTTTTAAATATGTGAGAGATCTTGTCAATTTAGTTATTAATTCCCTTCAAGTGAACTAAGTCGGTGAATTGTGAATAACGTTGAATTGACAATAACGGAAAATAAAATGCATGTGTGACAATTTTGGCATGAGCGGAAATAAAGCAAGCAACCAAGCAACGATAAAATCCTAGTATGGTCACCTAGCTAATCAAATTAACTAGATAATTACAAATTCGGAAACCAACTCCTTGGTCCCTTGCCTCTTCAAATGGAACACCTTCCAAAATGGCACCGTCTTGAGGGAGTCACCGGTCTTCATAAAAATAATTATAAATATACAAATATATAAATTCCTATTATACATTTATTCTATGAAATGAAATTATTAAATTATACAAACCAGCGATACGAGATCGCAATAAAACTACAACCAAACTGTTATTCCCTTACATTACGGGTAATAACGATTAAAATTAACTAGGCCATACTAGGTACAAAATTTGCATAAATTATTAAATAAATGACATTCATTCATTCAACCATAAATAAAATAAATTGCTGTAAAATTCATGCCAAAATCGCCCTAAACACATTCATGCTCATTGTAGCTCGATTTTACGGGATTTATTGATTTTTAACCATTAAAAATCAATATCAACATTTAAATCTCATTTAAATTCAAACTAATTAATTAACTGTTTTAGAACTCAAAATTAGTCCCTACTAATTTTGTTGGTCATTAATTAGATAGATTTGATTTTATTTGCTAAATATTACGGTTTAATCATAACAATTATGAAATAAAACCAAAATAAAATATAAACATCATAAAAATTTGAAACCAAAACTTTTTTACATTCTGGAAAATTTCCAGGAACTATAAAAATAAAAAACATTTGCTCAAAAAATTTAAATTAATTTTATGCACAAATAGCTTTGTATTTAATGGTTTTATCAAATAAAAATCATTAAATATAGTAAAACAGCGAAACAATTTATTAAATTTCACGAAGATGAGAAACATCAGAATTTAAAATGTACCAAAAAATTTCATGACCAGAAAAGGACGTTTCCGTTTTATGAACATAATAATCTCATATTATCGACTTTTATCGTATAAAAATCATTTAACATGCAATAGTTAACTAAAAGTGACGAAATTTTACATACAATATTTAAGACATGCATGTGAGATCATATTAAAATTTCATTGCCACAATCAACATGCAACTATTTTTAGTTACCTTTTAACTCATAAAATGCATGTTAACTCGGTTGAAAAGCCAAAAATCAAAATAAATAGCAAATCAATCCCTATAATCACGAACTTTGACCACAAATATTTTGAGGTCAGTAGGTATACATGCACCAAAACATTTCGTTAGAATCGTATTTTAACTCAAAAGTTTTGATTTATTAGTTATATTATAACTTTAATAAAAAAATGTCCAAAATGAACATGCATGCTACAAGCTAGCTCTGATACCACATGAAAGACCATAGACATTAATTAGACTCCTCTAATAAGTTACTAAATTACATGTCAAATTAGTATTTAATGATCTATGTAACATGCATGCAAATATAAAGACATTTATATAAAAGAAGAAATTTCCTCACATTGATATGGAAATAAAATGGGCACAACAAGAACTTCTTCTTGTTGTTCTTGAGCTATTAATATGGATAAACAAGAATAATCTCCAAACTAGAAGACCTTCTTCAAGTTGCACCAAGATGATACCAAATAATCTACCCTTATTATTAACTACATAATAAGATAGATATTATGCTACTAATATTAGAATATATTACTACACTAGTAACACTTAGTAAATATTAGTATTATGAGAGTTTAGTGAGAGGTTGAGGTTTTAGAGAGATGTAGAAGAAAAACAAGAATGAATTGGAGAAGAAAAATAAACAACAAAATGACCTATTTATTGAGCATATGGCCGGCCCTCTACAAGCAATTGTAGATGATTTTTGTTCTTATTTTATTCTCATGCAAGGTGGTGGAGTGTAGTATTAGTTGAAATGATTTTGGTGTAATATTCATGTCATAATCACATGTGACTTGTGCGCATGAACAAAAGCAACCATCATCACTTTACCAACACTACCATGACCGGCCATGTGAGGCCTTATATGGTCCATTTTGATTTTTGATATTTGTCCCACAAATACTTATTAATCATATGCTTAATTATCTTATATAATTAAGTGTTAATTTGATCATATAACAATTATATGACACAAGTAAATAAATAATATGTACTTAACATTTTAAGTAATATTTTACCATTATATCAATATATAATGGGTCCCACAATGCTTAGTTAATTTATTTTAGCACTCCTTGTAAATATAATTAATTAATTATCTCTATCTCAAAACCTCAACTAATTTAGTAATTTAACGATTAATTACTAAGTTAAATCTTATTTAATCGTTTTAAAATAAGATATAAATTTATTAGTCAATTATCGCATAATTGAAAATTAAACTTTATCGAATTTGAGTTCTTAACTCAATTTCTAACAATTAACTCTCGTACATATCGAATATATGTAATGGACTAATTAACTGTATCATATACAAATAATTAATTACTATTTGGATTTCATCCTATAGGTGTGATCGAAAGGGATCAGTTTATCACCGCCGTCATACGACAATAACGTCAAACTCTAGTCAGCCAACCGTTAATGCTTTACGTTAATCAACTGACTAATCATATATATAGTCAACAAATATCCCATTTATATTCCTTAATAAGATTTATTATGTGGCGCACTATTGTGTTGGACACCTCTCCAACAAGCAATTGGGTTTGTGTGAGTTCTACTGAAGGGTTGGACTACTATGGAACCTTTAATGAAGTAGTTGAGCTTTCTTATTATACCGAGCAAATGATTTATAAGGTTATATTGTTTAAATATGATTGGTTTGATAATTCCCCACAAGGAGTTAGTATCCATAAGGTATACGGACTTGTCGATGTAAACTTAAAAAAGCAATTTCGTGGACATAACCCATTATTGGCAGATTTTCAAGTCGATCAAGTGTGTTATGCTCATTATCCAACCACTAAGAAAGATAATCAATGGTCCGCAGTTTTTAAAATCAAGTCAAGATCGCATGTTGATGCTCCTGTTGACAAAATTGTCTTCCCAGAAGATGTGGTTGTCAGTAGTCAGTCAATTTCACCAATTTTGGCGAAAGAGACACAAGTGAGGATGAATATTAAGTGGTTGTTGAAAGGGGTGAAGGGAAGTATGACAAGGACATCGGTGAAGAAAAGAAAAAAGATGATGAAGATGATGAAAGTCAAGAAGTGCAAAATGGAGAAGACGAGGAAGAAACCTTAATGCTTTTTTCAGGTGAGGAAACTTTGTTGATTTGTAGTGATAGCGATAGTGAGAGTCACTAGTTGTAATTCCAAATTAGTGATAATAATCTATGTTGGAGTAGGTGTCCTCCACAATAGTGCGCCAGTTAATAAATCTTATTAAGTAATATAATTGGGATATTTATTGACTATATATATGATTAGTCAGTTGATTAACGTAAATCAATAACGGTTGGCTGACTAGAGTTTGACGTTATTGTCGTTTGACGGCGGTGATCAACTGATCCCTTTCGGTCACACCTAAAGGATGAAATCCAAAGAGTAACTAATTATTTGTATACGATACAGTTAATTAGTACATTACATATATTCGATATGTACGAGAGTTAATGTTAGAAATTGAGTTAAGAACTCAAATTCGATTAAACTTATTTTTCAATTATTCGATAATTGACTAATAAATTTATATCTTATTTTAATACGATTAAATAAGATTTAACTTAATAATTAATCGTTAAATTACTAAATTAGTTGAGGTTTTGAGATAGAGGTAATTAGTTAATTATATTTACAAGGAGTTGTAAAATAACTTAACTAAGCATTGTGGGACCCATTATATATTGATATAATGGTAAAATATTACTTAAAATGTTAAGTACATATTATTTATTTAATTGAGTCATATAATTGTTATATGATCAAATTAACACTTAATTATACAACATAATTAACCATATGATCAATAAGTATTTGTGAGACAAATATCAAAAATCAAAATGGATCAAACTAGACCATAATGGCCGGTTTAGTTGGTAGTTACTTGGTGATGATTGTTGTTCTTGTTTACACTCTTTAGTTACTAATTGAAAGTGACATAACAAGTAGGATACAATCATCACTTATACTACAACACTCCACTCTAATGCATGTGATCAAATTGAACAAAATAAGAGTCCAATTTTGGACAATGTGGTCCGGCCAAATGGCCTTTATAATGAACAAATGTTGTTCATTTTTCAACTACTTCATTTTGTGCAATTTTTACACTTCTCTCTAAAATCCTTCCTCTCACTAAAAACTCTCATATACTAATATTTCCTAAGTATTACTAGTGTAGTAATATAGTCGAATATTAGTAGTATATCATCTATCTTATTATCTAGTTAATAATAAGGGTAGATTATTTGGTGTCATCTTGGTGCAACTTGAAGGAGGTCTTCTAGTTTGGAGATTATTCTTGTTCATCCATATTAATAGCTCAAGAACAACAAGAAGGAGTTCTTGTTGTGCCCATTTAATTTCCATATCAATGTGAGGAAATTTCTTCTTTTATATAAATGTCTTTATATTTGCATGCATGTTACATAGATCATTAAATACTAAATTAACAAGTAATTTAGCAACTAATTAGAGGAGTCTAATTAAGGTCTATGGACTTTCAATCTATTTGTACAAAAGTATGAATTTAGTCAAAATACTTGTAATCAAAATTTGAAACTTTGCATTGTAATTCAAAAAGTTTGCGAAGGGTTTTATATATTGAACTACCTAACAATTTCCATTGTATATAGCTTTTACTTATAGCAGGTGGGTTTATAAACCGGCTCATAGGTAACACTAGTCCATCTCGTCTTGCTGATCTATATTGAACAAGCAGAATAGGTCAATGGGATTGTCCACCCTCGTCAGGGTTTAATTTCTCAAGGCCACTCGATGAGTTGTGATTGGAAATGCGTGGCCACGCTCGGATATGAAGTCTATCATAGATTATTCGGTCCGACAGTCATCTCGTCTTGCTGATCTAATGTTTTTATTTGATAAAACCATAAAAAACAAAGCTATTTGTTCATAAAATTAATTTAAATTTTTTGAGCAAATGTTTTTTATTTTTATAGTTCCTGGAATAGTTCCAGAATGTACAAAAGTTTTGGTTTCAAATTTTAAGATGTTTATATTTTATTTTGGTTTTATTTCATAATTGTTATGATTAAACCGTAATATTTAGCAAATGAAATAAAATCGATCTAATTAATGAAAAACAAAATTAGTAGTGACTAATTTTGAGTTCTAAATCAGTTTAGTTAATTAGTTTGAATTTAAATGAGATTTAAAAGTTGATAGTGATTTTTAATAGTTAAAAATCAATAAATCCCGGAAAAATCGAGCTACAATGAGCATGAATCGAACTTAGGACGATTTTGGCATGAATTTTGCAGCAATTTATTTTATTTATGTTTGAATGAATGAATGTCATTGATTTAATAATTTATGCAAAGTTTGTACCTAGTATGGCCGAGTTATTTTTTAATCGTTATTACCCGTAATGTAAGGGAATAACGGTTTGGTTGTAATTTTATTGCGATCTCGTATCGCCGGTTTGTATAATTTAATAATTTTATTTTATAGAACAAATGTATAATAGGAATTTTGTATATTTGTTATCTTTTGTAATATTTTATGAGCCGGTGACTCCCTCAAGAACGTGCCATTTTGGAAGGGTGGTTCCAAGTTAAGAGGCACGGGACCAAGGGAAGTTGTTTACGAATTTTTACTATCTAGTTAATTTGATTCGCTAGGTTGCCATACTATGATTTTATGTTGCTTGGTTGCTTGCTTTATTTCCGCTCATGCCAAAAATCGTCACCATGCATGTTATTACCGTTATTGTCCATTCACCCGTTATTCCCAATTAACCGCCTTAGTTCACTTATAAGGGGGGAATTAATAACTAAATTGACATAGATCTCTCACATATTTTAAAAATTGAAAAGAATTAGCCTTACCAATTAATAACACCTATGAATCCCGTGTTCATTAGGGCTACCACGCTCGTGGGTCCCTTTTTACCTCGGGTAAGTAGGGTGATACGATCACAAGCTAACATTGGATTGGACTCAACGAGATAAGCGTTATCTTGGGACTAGGAGATGGATTTAGTTGAAATCCGTCAACCAAGAGTTCTAAGGGTAGAATTAGTCAAGTAATGACTTACCATTTCTAGATAAAAGTAGCATGCGATGACTATTTTATTTAAAGATGGGTCTTGGAATCATTTATATAATTTAGTGAGAGGTCATTATATGAATGCTTAACTTGTTAAAATGTTTTTCAAGTAAATTAACAATGAATATTTATATATTTCTTTTTGTTGTAGTTACCATATTCGCATAATGTCAACATCATCAAACGTTGCAACCTTGGGTAGAGACTCATGGTTGAGGTCCGTCATGGACAAGTGTGTCCTTAAGGATGACGGAAGTAACTTCGTTGAATGGGAGTCAACGATCCAGAGCGCCGCGTTATCCGATAACGTGCTTCGCTACTTGGTTGAAGAGCCCCCAACCGAACCCGCGCCTAGATCGTCCGCGGTGGTTCGGGCCGAATATGACCTTTATTTGAAGGTTGCTAATGACGTCAAGAATGTCTTGATTTGGTCAATCTCACCCCAACTCAAACTCCAATTGATTTCTCTCAATGCATATGCGATATTCACGAGGATCACTTCGATGTTTTCGCAAGCCCCTCAAATTCTCCAATATGAGGCGATTACGAACTTCTTTGACACTAAGCTTCAAAGGGGCCAAAAAGTTGGCCCACACGTGCTCAAAATGGTTGAGCACGCGGACACCTTAGAGCGTCTAGGGTGTCACAATCCGAAGAATTTGGTGGTGGGTAAGATCCCTTCATTCACTCTCACCTAAGTCACACACCCATTTAGGGTGAACTCATCACAGAATGGCATGGACAAGAGTTTCCTGAACTCCATGCACTCCTCACCCAAGCGAGAGGGACATGGAGGCTAGTGGGAGTGAACCCAAGGATGTTCTTTCCATTAAATGAAGACATGAAACCCTTGGGGTGAGGAAGGACAAAGGAACGGGTAAACTCTTTTCAAGAAATCCGGCAAGGAAAAGGGCAAGGGCTTTTACAACAACAAGGCCCCTCCCAAGGTCAACAAACACGTGGAGGCGGATTGCTATTATTGTAATGGCAAAGGGCATTGGAAACGCAATTGCCCCAAGTACTTGAAAGACAAGAAAGACGGTTGTGTGACAACGTCAGGTAAAATTCTTTCATCACTCTATATGATAGATATAAACTTTGCTAGTACCTCTTCTTGGGTATTTGATACCGGTTGTGGTTCTCACCTTTGTAATCATGTACAGGGGCTGAGGGGCGTGCAAGCACTAGCCAAGGGTGACGTGGACCTGCGCATGGGAAATAAAGCTAAGGTAGCCGCAGTTTCTGTGGGCACCTACGTTCTTCTTTTGCCTAATGGTTTAGAGTTGTATTTAAATAATTTCTATTATGTTCCAACTCTTACCAAGAACATTATCTCCATTTCCGTGTTAGACATGGAAGGATTTTCTTTTTGCATTAAGAACAATGGTTGTACTTTTGCTTTTAATGAAATGGTTTATGGCGAGGCCATTTCTATTGGAGGTATTTATGTTCTAGATATTGCAAAAGAGGTCTATCATGTAGAAAACAAGAAGCTCAAAACAAGTGAACCTAATCAATCATACCTTTGGCATTGTCGTTTGGGGCACATAAACGAACGACGCATAAAGAGACTTGTTTCATCCAAAGTACTCAAACCATTCGATTACGAATCTTATGGCGTATGCGAATCTTGTCTTCTAGGCAAGATGACTCGTGCTCCTTTTACGGGAAAAGGGACACGGGCAAGTGAAGTATTAGGACTTATACATACGGATGTATGCGGTCCAATGACTATCCGAGCTAGAGGTGGTTATCACTACTTCATTACTTTTACCGACGACTTGAGTAGATATCGATATGTCTACTTGATGAGGCATAAAAGTGATGCTTTTGAAAAATTCAAAGAATTTCAAAGTGAAGTAGAAAACCAATTGAATAAAAAGATTAAAACCCTACGATCCGATCGTGGTGGTGAATACTTGAACAATGAATTTGATTCACACCTAAAAGATTGTGGTATAGTATCACAATGGACTCCTCCTGGAACACCTCAATTAAACTGTGTATCCGAAAGGAGAAATCGAACTTTATTAGATATGTTCGTTCTATGATGAGTCTAACAGAGCTTCCTGATTATTTTTGGGGTTTTGCTATCTTATCTGCAATATTTTCACTAAATCGAAGCCCGACTAAAGCGGCAAACAAGACTCCATATGAGATATGGACAGGAAAAGTCCCTTATTTGTCATTTATGAGAATTTGGGGATGCGAGGCTTTTGTTAAGAATAAGTCTGACGATAAACTCGCACCCAAATCTGACAAATGTCTTTTTGTAGGATATCCAAAGGAATCACGTGCTTATTACTTCTACAATAAACACGAGGACAAAGTGTTTGTGTCTCGTGATGCAGTCTTTTTAGAAAATGATTTTATTTCTAAAAGACAGAGTGGGAGAAAATTTGAACTTGATGAAGTCCAAGAGCCACAAACCGAAAAGGACGACGAGGAAAACGTTCCCTCTTCGTCTGGTACGGTCATTATTCCTTCGGAACCTAGGAGGTCAAGCAGAATTAGTCATCAACCTGATAGATACCTTGGTATTATAGAGGAAGGTGATGACTATAATGTGTTACTTTTTGAAAGTAACGAACCTACTACCTACAAAGCAGCCATTTCTAGTCCCGACTCAAAGCTATGGCTAGGAGCCATGCAATCCGAAATGGATTCTATGTACGACAATCAAGTATGGGACTTGGTTGATTTACCTAAGGAGGTACGACCTCTTCAGTGTAAGTGGATCTATAAGATCAAAAGTGGCATAGAACAAACATAATGATGTTTATAAAGCTAGATTGGTGGCAAAAGGTTTCACCCAAGTTCATGGTCTTCACTATGACGAAACCTTCGCCCCAGTCGCCATGCTTCGATCCATAAGGATTATCTTAGCGGTTGCCGCATTTCATAATTATGAGATTTGGCAAATGGATGTCAAAACCGCCTTCTTGAATGGGATTCTAGAAGAGGAAGTGTACATGACACAACCTGAAGGTTTTGTGGATCCATCAAACCCTAAGAAGGTATGCAAACTTAAGAGATCCATCTATGGTCTTAAGCAAGCATCCAGGAGTTGCAATCATCGTTTCGATCATGTAATTAAACAAAATGGTTTCACTCGAAGTGTCGAGAACCGTGTTTATACATGAAGTTTAGTGGGAGTAAAGTAACTTTTCTAGTCTTGTATGTAGATGACATACTACTCATTGGGAATGATATTCCAATGCTCACTTCTGTAAAGGAGTGGCTAGGAATACATTTCCAAATGAAAGACTTAGGAGAGGCCCATCGCATCTTAGGTATCCGGATCTATAGGGATAGATCTAAAAGGATACTAGCATTAAGTCAAGAGACTTATATTGATAAGATTCTTGATCGGTTCAACATGAAAGACTCTAAGAGAGGCTTTATTCCTATGGGAAGTGGGATCACTTTGAGCAAGTCAGAGTGCCCTACGAAACCCGAGGATATTGAACGCATGAAATTGATCCCTTACGCATCAGCTGTTGGATCAATCATGTATGCTATGATGTGCACTCGTCCCGACGTTGCATATGCTTTGAGCATGACAAGTCGTTACCAAGCAAATCCAGGTGAGAGTCACTGGATAGCCGTAAAGAACATCCTTAAGTACTTAAGAAGGACTAAGGATTCGTTCTTAGTGTTTGGAGGCGAGACTGAGTTACGTGTAAAGGGTTACACAGATACCAGTTTCCAAACAGATAGGGATGATATGAAATCCCAATCCGGCTACGTTTATATGATGAATGGAGGAGCTGTTTGCTGGAAGAGTTTCAAGCAAAGCGTTACAACGGATTCTACAACAGAAGCAGAGTACCTTGCAGCGTCTGAAGCTGCAAAGGAAGCTGTGTGGATTCGACAATTTTTGGAAGGACTAACAGTAGTCCCTACTGCCAAAGATCCTATCACAATTTATTGTGATAACAGTGGGGCTATTTTTCAGGCAAAAGAGCCCAAGTCTAGTAACAAGTCTAGACATGTACTTAGGAAATATCATGTAATTAGAGATTACGTGGACTGAAAGGAAATTGACATTTGTAAGGTTGGGACAGATGACAACATTGCTGATCCTTTAACCAAGCCTTTATCAAAGGCTAAGCATGATGGTCATGTCGTCACAATGGGATTGAGACGTGTGCCAGAATTCCTTTAGATTATGTAATATGTAATAATTGAATGTTGTATTAATTATTTCATATGTGATAATGACATTCATTGTTCGAGTTTTCTTTTAAACTCTTTTATTTAGTTAACCTCAATTTAATAACTTTTTATATCCGAATAGATTGTTTGGACCCTATTCAATGAAAGGACAAACTTAGTATTGTTGTCCCTAGTCACTCAGATGTTACGATCCCTCGAAATGACTAGATGTAAGTCGATCGAGGTTGGGTTCAGCACCATGGGGTCATGGAGATGACCGGTCGTTTACATAGACAGACTGTATGACACTCTGTCGGACAGTGACATTGTAGAGACCCTTAAATCAATTAATTGATGCCTGGTCGTGGCAGGGTCTTCTATCTTATTCCTATAAGTCGATTCTTTTGACTGGCGACCGTCTATCTGAGTCGGTGCAGTTTCCGATTGGTTTTGGTTGATGTTCTAGATCGTGCCGTAAAAGGAGGCCGATGGACTTCTTCTGGATCATGGTGATCTGCATCATACAGAGTAGATGGATCAACAGGAATTGTCCACCCACGTTGGTAAAAACATCTTTAGGCCACTCGAGGAGAAGTTACTGTAAATGCGTGGCCACGCTCGGAAAGAGATCTATGGTAGATTTTCCGGTCAGACAGTTACTCTCCCTATCGAGAAAACCACTCTAGATATTGTCAATCGCAAGTGCGACCTTGAAGACACCTTGCGTTGAGTGGGAGATGTGATAAAGAGACAAGAGAATCGGTGACGCACACTTGTGTCAGACAAGTGGGAGATTGTTGGAGTAGGTGTCCTTCACAATAGTGCGCCACATAATAAATCTTGTTATGGAATATAATTGTGTATAATTAATTTTACTATATATATGATTAGTATTGATGTACGAAATCAATAACGGTTGGCTAACTAGAGTTTGACGTTATTGTCGTTTGACGGCGGTGATCAACTGATCCCTTTCGGTCACACCTAAGGATGAAATCCAAATAGTAACTAATTATTTGTATACGATACAGTTAATTAGTACATTACATATATTCGATATGTACGAGAGTTAATTATTAAAAATTGAGTTAAGAACTCAAATTCGATTAAACTTATTTTTCAATTATGCGATAATTGACTAATAAATTCATATCTTATTTTAATACGATTAAATAAGATTTAACTTAGTATTATCGTTAAATTCCTAAATTAGTGAGGTTATTGAGATAGAGGTAATTAGTTAATTATATTACAAGGAGTTGTAAAATAAATTAACCAATCATTGTGGGACCCATTATATATTGATATAATGGTAAAATATTACTTAAAATGTTAAGTACATATTATTTATTTAATTGAGTCATATAAATGTTATATGATCAAATTAACACTTAATTATACAAGATAATTAACCATATGATCAATAAGTATTTGTGAGACAAATATCAAAAATCAAAATGGATCCAACTAGCCCTAAATGGCCGGTTATGTTGTAGTTCAAAGGTGATGATTTTTGTTCTTGTTTTTACTCTTTAGTTACTTATTGAAAGTGACATAACAAGTAGTAAACAATCATCATCTTTTCTACAACACTACACTCAAATGCATGTGATAAAATTGAACAAATAATAGTCCAATTGTGGTCTAAAATATTCCGGCCAAATGGCCTTAAAATGAGCATTGTGTTCATTTTTTTCTAAGGACTTGATTTTTGTTCAATTGTCATACTTCTTTCTAAAATCCTTCTTCTCAAAAAAACTCTCATATACTAATATTTACTAAGTATTACTAGTGTAGTAATATAGTCATAATATTAGTAGTATTATATCTATCTTATTATCTAGTTAATAATAAGGGTAGATTATTTGGTGTCATCTTGGTGCAACTTGAAGGAGGTCTTCTTGTTTGGAGATTTCTTGTGTTCATCCATATTTATAGCTCAAGAACAACAAGAAGGAGTTCTTGTTGTGCCCATATAATTTCCGTATCAATGTGAGGAAATTTCTTCTTTTATGTAAGTGTCTTTATATTTGCATGCATGTTACATAGATCATTATAAACTAAATTAATAAGTAATTTAGTAAATAATTAGAGGAGTCTAATTAAGGTCTATGGACTTTCACCCCTTTTCCCTCATCTTTTTCCACTTACTTCTTCTCCTTCTTCTTCATCATGTAAACAAAACCCTAAACCCATTTTCAATCAAACTCAAACTCCTCACTACTCATCCATTTCTTGCTCAAATCCGTTGATTTCTGTCTTAATCTACCGCTCTCATTGTCCTCTACCTTAATTGGTAATAAAATTTCCGTCTTTCTCGCTTTTCAATTTATCCGTCTTTCTCAAAGGTGAATTATATTCATCTTTTGTCGTCTTTGTTTAGGTGGTGACCTTCAAGATCCCGACAAAGACTATTTCTTAGTTGAAGAGGACCTTGACGCGGAGTGAAGACGCATAAAGGTAACGGTGAAAGGTTACTCGATATCATTTACGTGTTTTACATGATTTCTATGTTAGAATTCGTATTTAGAATACGATTAGAAAGCTTAGGAATTGTGTTATTGATAATGATTGTTGTTAGTTGATGATTGTTGATGATGATTATTGATTGTTGATAATTGATAGAAGTGAATTATGAAAATTCAAAATGATTAAATGTGTAATGAAGGCTCTCGGGTGGACTGGGTGCCCAGCCGGGTGACCGGCCGCCGGCTGCCCACCGGCTGGGAACACATCAGTAGTGACTTTGTATTTTTTGTGTAGAGGTGCTCTTGGCCGGGGTACCGGCCGCCGGCCCCCCTGACCGGCCTGGAACACGCTGCATTTTCTATGAGTTTTTGTGTTATGCTTGTAGCGCAAGCCGGGGTACCGGTCGCCGGTCCACTGACCGACCGGCAACACGCTGACTTGTTTTCTTATATTTTCCTAAATTCTTATTTTACGATAGTTCGCAGGGTTCGTTTATTGTATAATTTTACGTAGTGACTTATAATATTAATGTTTCGAATATATGATATTCCATTCGCTTGTATCGCATGTTTTGTGACGGTTTTTGCTATGTCCCACTTTGAGTCGGTTTTTACAAAGGTTACGGTTTGAGCACTATTTTGTTATGTGCTTTGTACTCTCATTCCCTTGGCTACCTACACGTTCGTAAGGCTGGAATGTCGAAACTGGGAGGTATCCTACTGCTTAATTGCATGTGTTAGTGGGCATACGACGACGTTGTTGGGAGGCGATCGACCCGGCCGTCAAATGTTGTGTACTTGCGAGGTGGTGTTATTTGCATGTAGCGTACCGCTTGTTATGAGGCTTGTACTCTTTTCCGCCTCTTTCGTGAATGTCAACCGAATTTGGGGTACTCGGCGTCTTTGATTGACCGAGTCTTGGATGCGAAATGTTTATCGCATGTCGAACTGGAAAATGCGATTCCGGGATTCTGGCCAGATTTAGACTAGGACCGTATTATTATCGTCGTCCTACCTGAGGAATTTAGTCTACATATACGAAATGAAATGAATCGTGTATGCGTTCAGGGAATGTTTTTCTCCCGTGGATGCCTTTTAATCATACTTGCCATGTACACGGTGCTAGTGCGTTTCATTTACCGTGAGAGATGTCGTCATTGTATTGTTATGTGTGGATGGGTGATTACATGATTGATTATTCATGGTCATACCATGACTTGGCATGGTTTGTTTGTCGAGTCTCAATCTTATCAAACTTATACCGCTAACGGTGAGATGCAAGCCCTAGTGAGCGTATTCGGTTGCCTAAGAGTGTCTTTCCCGAGTCTTTGTATAACATGATGGATTCGGATTTGTATTCCATATACTCTTATCATTATATATTGAATTGCCTATCTATCCTTATCGTATCTCACATGTATATCTATAGGTATGCATGCTCTACTTTTGTATTTCCTTCTATGTACGTTTAATGTGATATGGCTGGGAGAACCCGGAGTTACTCCCCACTGATTGTGTCGTTCATGTTTTTCATGGATGAACAGGTTGCTTGCATGGATGGCTTTTTGCTTGGTATTTTGGGTTCAGGTGTGAGCTAGCGGGCGTTGTCCCTGGATTGAAACACCTCTAGACGATTTTAGCTAGTTTGCTAAACACTTTGACATTTATAACATTTTGAGAGACTTCGTCTCTTTGTTGTATTTCATACTTTAGTTTGTAATATTTGACACTCCTCGTATACTTCTTCTTGCATGTATAAAAGTTTAAAAAAACTTCATATTTCCGCTATATAATTCACATGCTTGTATGTTTTATATTTCCGCATTCGCGAGGGTTGTCACAGTTGGTATCAGAGCTTTATCGCTCCCGACGCACACACGTGAACCCTAAACTTAAACTACTGGACCTTGAAATAATAAATGAGAGATGGGTAGACTTAAGGACCTAAGGTGGTAGTCTTTGGTGTACTTGATTTTTGTTAGGTTCTAACTTGTTTGTTGATTGTGTTGAGTGATGTTATGTTTGTTCGTATCTACCGTCTTGAGGTGGATCATGTGTTACCTAGAAGAAGTATCCCTTACCAAAGAATTGAAGATTGACAACCTAATTGAATATCGTTCTTCCTCATCGATGTGTTCATCCTCGTCTTAATGTACATGCTTCTCTTCCTTCTATCTAAATGCTTCTCATCATCTAACTTCTTTTTTCCCCTTGAAATTACTCTTGTTACTTTCCTCTCTTTTATCAATTGGTACCAACTCATTCTCCTTATGTGACCTTTTGTGGACACTATACTCTTTTGTTTGTGGCATATTGTACTTGGTCGGAAGAACTTTAGACTTTGTGGAATATTAGTGTTTGTTAGAATGAATTTGTGATATGAGGAAAATGGTGTAGATCTAATTTCACCCTATAGTGGTGAGAGTTGGTATCCTTGAGGAAAGTGTGGTAAGGTATGTTTAATAATTTTAATGTATAAATGCTTGCCATGACTTGTGTGTAAATAGTTCATGATATTCGATGGTGTAAGGTTGAATGATTTGGCTATGACTTCTTAACTCATTAGTAATTTAGCCTTTTGGACTTAGAAGTTTAGTATTGTTTTGAAACCATGCTTATATATGTCTAATTGGTGTAAATAATAAGTTTTGAATGATATCTTGAGGTGCGAAATACTTTTGAGGTTAAGTGACGTCTTGTGGTTTCCTATTGTGTGTTTGTGAGAATAGGCTTGGTGGAAAACCATTTGGCTATAGTTCTTGGATTTAAAAGATATGATCTATCTCTGGTAATCGGAGACTCGTTTGAGTAGTAAGGTTTCGTAAGTTGACCCATATTCTTGAGGAGTATAGATATTAACGAGATTCTATGATGTGACTATGATGGCAACTACCTTGGGACGTTAATGATGATGTTTGACTTGAGGTTGTACTTTGTTAATAATGAACTCGTGGGCTATATGATGTTGATAATGACGTTTTGTTCGGTGTTCTACCTTGTGGCCGTAGGAGTTGAAAAGAGATTAGTATGGAGAACTCCTTATTGTTTCTTCGGTTTTTGAAATCTTTGGGAATGTGTCAAATTATAGAGTTGAGAGAATGTTATTATGCTTGAGTTGCAATTCCGCAATTGGGAATCCGTGTTATATGAAAGGGCGGATGAATTGGGTTGTAATCGATTTGTTAAATCAAGGTGTACCTTACTTTGATGATTGTGGTACGATGGTCCCTTGTAAGAGACCTTTGTTTGGGATGAGTTGCTTTCCTATCACCCTAAGTCTGAAAGGAGAAATTTTGTGGATTAAACCTTAAACCTTTACTCGTGCCATCATTCCTTTTCATTTCCATTCTTGAATGTTTTTGTCAAGATTGATCTTTAAGAAATCGCATGCTCGTATCTTATTTCTTACTCGGATATATTCATACCTCTACTATCTGCTTTGTCTCTTTCTTGACCTTGTTATTTTCAGCGTTCCTCTCTTGTAATCTCGTGCTTGATTTATTCTTGTGTTCTCCTTGAGATTCCTTATCGTTTCCTAACTCGTTGTTGCTTCATCTTTTCTCTAGTGGATTGGATATTCCGGTTGTAAGGCTCAAAGAATAAGTGTAAAATATTTTTGGGATTCTTTAGTTAGAATATGTGTATTTGGATTTAGCAAATTTCATGTTGTATTTGATCATGAGAAATAGGACTTAAGCTCTAGGATGAATCCTAATAGTGATAATGTATCCTCTCTTAGTGGTTTAGATTTGGAATTTGGTATTGTAGTGCTATTTTGGGAATCGAGTTAAGCGTGATAATAGTTCGTTGCTGTTGGGTATTATAACGGTTGCTTGGGATATCATTTGGTAATTTGATGTCTCTAATTGGTGGATTCTAAAAGAGACTTTGCTTTAGGGAATTTAATCTGGTACCCAAAGTTTGAGGAGTATTGTCGTAAATGAAAATCGATTCATATTGAGTTTTAGATGAGCTTGATGATTTGAATGGTTGTCTGATTGCCTAGTGATTGGCCATTTATGGTTTGGAATTAGTAATTCTCTTTTATTCTTAAGGAATCATAATTTGAGATTGATAAATGTTCGTTGCAAGCTTTGGATAGTAAGTGCTCAGTTGTTATGGATTATAGAGTTAGAATGGTTAACCCATTTATCTTGAGGATTAGTAACCATCATAGTTTGCTAATGTGACTATTTATATTTGAGGCTTCGAGGAATATCTTCATAAGTGAAGATAGTTGCATCTCGAGTTATAGTTGAACTAACTAATTTGATTAATGGTCGCATTGCCATGTGTTTGGCAAAATATTAGTGATTTGGGATCTGTGCCCGACCTTTCTGGAGGTATTGTGTTTTAACTTTTGAGGATGAGAAGTCCATCATAAATTTAGGTTAATGAGTTTTGGAATAAATTGGATTAGAGGATTTTATGGTAAGGACCGTTCACTTTGTGGTTGTTAGTAGATATGGTCCCCTAAGATGAGATTTCTTTGGTTAGTGGTCTCAGATAGAGTATGATGAATCTAAGGATTATATAGTACGTTAAAGGACCTCTCCTGCAGATTACAATCTATGGACCCTAGTCGATGCTAATTAGGTTTGAATGGTTATGTTGATGACTTGAGGTCTCGTGGTTATTAAGGATTTTAGTAGAAATCAAATGACTGAAATGTTGAGGTGTAACTTGGGCAAATTGCATTCTCTTGAGGATTTGGTTTATTAGTAGAGTTAGTGATGTCGAATTTTTGTAGATCTTACTGCCGACTTTATCTTGATCTTCATATCCCTAAGAGTTCAATTTGTTTTGTTTTTGCGTATTTTGTATACATTTTCATATCCTGAATTGTGTTTGTGATGCTTGAGTCGCTCTATGTACGTGTAATGTCTTGTTATTTGATTTTATCTTTCAGAAAACCTTCGAATTTTCATATTGTATTTCTAATTTAAATTTTTAAAGAAGTCTAAAGATGGATTGTGTACCCTCTTTTTGGAGAAAATGGATTTCTTTTGCTTTTATGTTTGGATTTTGCGTTTGGTTGGATGTTTGGACTTATTATTGGAGACGTCTGGTGACTAGTCGTGCACTTACTAACGCTTGTTTTGATTTTTGATTTCACTATTTCGACATTGATTTGATCTGGATAATTAGAGTTCTCGTTCGCGACGGGCACTCTTGAGATCCGTAAATAAAGTTTCGCACTTATGAAAAATTTCCTTAAACCATTTTCGAGACGAACCTCATTTCATAAATATTTTCCTTATAAAAGTTTTCGTATTAATTTTGAAAACCGATTCTTGTCCTTGATACTTTTGTTTTCTACTCTCAAGTTTCGAGGACGAAACTTTTTAAAAGGTGAGGTGATTGTAACACCCGCAAATGTACCCTATTTTTATATTAAAAATATTATACGGATACTTTTCAGCGAAATTTAGTTTTAGTCGTAAATTACATTTTCCGTGTCTAATATAGAATTTCCGAGTTCGTATTTGGACTTTACGCGAGATTCCGAGTGAGTTACGCCTTAAGGCGCTTATGGGCTTTTTCCCATGTTTTTCTACTTACTCCCTTATGCTCCCCTTTTCCCTCATCTTTTTCCACTTACTTCTTCTCCTTCTTCTTCATCATGTAAACAAAACCCTAAACCCATTTTCAATCAAACTCAAACTCCTCACTACTCATCTATTTCTTGCTCAAATCCGTTGATTTCCGTCTTAATCTTCCGCTCTCATTGTCCTCTACCTTAATTGGTAATAAAATTTCCGTCTTTCTCGCTTTTCAATTTATCCGTCTTTCTCAAAGGTGAATTATATTCATCTTTTGTCGTCTTTGTTTAGGTGGTGACCTTCAAGATCCCGACAAAGACTATTTCTTAGTTGAAGAGGGACCTTGACGCGGAGTGACGACGCATAATAAAAGGAACGGTGTGAGGAAGGTTATTCGATATCATTTACGTGTTTTACATGATTTCTATGTTAGAATTCGTATTTAGAATACGATTAGAAAGCTTAGGAATTGTGTTATTGATAATGATTGTTGTTAGTTGATGATTGTTGATGATGATTATTGATTGTTGATAATTGATAGAAGTGAATTATGAAAATTGAAAATGATTAAATGTGTAATGAAGGCTCTCGGGTGGACTGGGTTCCCAACCGAGTGACCGGCCGCCAGTCTGCCCACCGGCTGGGAACACATCAGTAGTGACTTTGTATTTTTTATGTAGAGGTGCTCCTGGCCGGGGTACCGGCCGCCGGCCCCCAGACCGGCCTGGAACACGCTGCATTTTCTATGAGTTTGTGTGTTATGCTTGTAGCGCAAGCCGGGGTACCGGCTGCCGGTCCACTGACCGGCCGGCAACACGCTGTCTTGTTTTCTTATATTTTCCTAAATTCTTATTTTACGATAGTTCGCATGGTTCGTTTATTGTATAATTTTACGTAGTGACTTATAATATTAATGTTTCGAATATATGATATTCCATTCGCTTGTATCGCATGTTTTGTGACGGTTTTTGCTAGTCCCACTTCTTGGATTATAGTTTTACAAAAAGGTTGACGGTTGAGCATCATTTTGTTATGTTGTTTGTACCTTCTCATTCCCTTGGATACCTCCAGTCGAAAAGGCTTGGTTGGAATGTCGGAACAGGGAGGTATCCTACTGCTAAATTGCATGTGTTAGTGGGCATACGGCGACGTTCTTAGGAGGCGAACGCATTGCGTTGATCGACCCGGCCGTCAAAGGTTGTGTACTTGCGAGGTGGTGTTATTTGCATGTAGCGTACCGCTTGTTATGTGGCTTGAGCTCTTTTCCGCCTCTTTCGTGAATTATATCGACCGAATTTGGGGTACTCGGCGTCTTTGATTGACCGAGTCTTGGATGCGAAATGTCATCGCTTGTCAAATCGGAAAATGGTTATTCCGAGAGTCTAGCCAGGTTTAGACTAGGAACCGTATTATTATCGTCGTCCTACCAGAAGGAAATTAGTCTACATATACGAAATGAATTGAATCTTTATGCGTTCAGGGAATGTTTTTCTCCCGTGGATGCCTTTTAATCATACTTGCCATGTACACGGTGCTAGTGCGTTTCATTTACCGTGAGAGATGTCGTCATTGTATTGTTATGTGTGGATGGGTGATTACATGATTGATTATTCATGGTCATACCATGACTTGGCATGGTTTGTTTGTCGAGTCTCAATCTTATCAAACTTATACCGCTAACTGTGAGAAGCAAGCCCTAGTGAGCGTATTCGGTTGACTAAGAGTGTCTTTCCCGAGTAGCTAATTCTCTTGTATGTTGGGATGAGGGAAACTGTAGTAGAGGCATGTTAGGATAGATTATTTTAGTTCGTCTTGAATATGAGAATCAGTCTAAGCAATTTAATTGAGGTTAAGTCGAATGAGTGCACGCAAGAGACTGGCTAGGTAGTTAACCCCGACCTGGATCGAAAGATTGGAAGGGAAGGCTTGCTTAGTATTGATAGGTGACTCCTAAGAGGGCGAAAGGTAATTAGGAAAATCTCTAGAGTGGTTTGAGACCGAAAGGAGAAAACCATTGCTCTTCTCATTGATAGATTGACTGACTTAGTTGACCAGTAGATGTCGATACTGCAGTAGACCGAATCCTAGCATATTCTCTCTTTATCTGATTTATTTCATACTACTTTCTACCTTTATTTCTCTTCTTTTAATCTTATTTAGTTTAGTTAAAACCATTTCATAACCCCTAGATTGTTACTGACAGATTTAGATTTCAGTTAGTTAATTTCCTCCCTGTGGAGATCGACCCTACTTCCGCTATCTTCTTAGTTAGTAGACTTAGGTTTTATTTTTGGTGTATAACGACACGCATCAGGAATCCTTTATCTTATAAAGCCATTTGCACTGAAGAGACCGTACCTTATCAGGCAAATCAACAAGATCTCATACGTCATTCTAATACATGGAGTCCATCTCGGATTGCATGGCTATTAGCCATAGCTTAGAGTCGGAACAGGTCATGGCACCTTTATAGGTAACGGGTTCGTTACTCTCTAGGAGTAAAACATCATCTCTCTCATTCTCCTCGACCATACCAATGAATCTGTCTGGAGGAATGGAGACTCTACCTGACCTCCTAGGTTCCATAGGGATGTTAACCGTAGCAGAAGTTGAAGGAACCTCTTCCTCCATTCGTTTTTCGGTTGTTGGTTCTTGAATATCCGACAGATCGAAGGTTCTATTACTTGACTTATTCTCGAGAAACTCTTTCTCTAAGAACTTCGCAGTACCCGCAACAAAAACTCGTTGTTCGGTAGGCGAATAGAAGTAATGACCAAACATTCCTTTTGGATAACCAATAAAGTATGTCTAGACCGATCGCGGGCCGAGCCTATCCTCGTGTCTTCACTTGACATAAGCGTCGCAGCCCCAAACCCGAATAAAGGACAAGTTAGGGACCGTTCCCTTCCATAACTCATATAGAGTCTTGTCTACAGCTTTAGACGGACTTCAGTTAAGTATGAGAGCAGCTGACAAAAGAGCATAACCCCATAATGAATCAGGTACTACCGTGTGACTCATCATGGATCGAACCATATCAAGTAATGTTCGATTTCTCCGTTCGGATACACCATTTAATTGAGGTGTTCCAGGTGGAGTTAACTGTAATACTACACCACAGTTTTTAAGGTGTTGATCAAACTCATTTGAAAGATATTCGTCACCACAATCTGAATGAAGTGCTTTAATCTTTCTTCCCAGTTGGTTTTCAACCTTATTCTGGTATTCCTTGAACTTTTCAAAGGATTCACTTTTATGCTTCATTAAGTAGACATATCCGTATCTACTCAAATCATCCGTGAAAGTTTATAAAATATCTATAGCCGTCTCTTGCCTTTATTGACATAGGTCCACATACATCAGTATGTATGAGTCCTAATAGGTCACTAGCGCGTATTCCAACACCTTTGAAGGAAATTCGAGTCATTTTACCGATAAGACATGATTCACACGTGCCAAATGATTCGTAATCAAATGGGGAGATAGTCCCATTGTCAATGAGCTTCTTTACACGTTGCTCATTTATGTGTCCCATACGGCAGTGCCATAGATAAGTTTGATCTTTGTCACCAACCTTTAATAAAAGATGACATATCAACAGGAGTGACGCGGCCTGCTTTTATGTCCTCACGGTACACGGGACAGTTCCTCCTCCAATGCCTAGTCTTGTGGCAATGGTGGCACTCCATGTTACTGTCCTTACTCTTTGCCTTGCCTTGTGAGCCACTGGTCTCACCAGGCCCACTCTTGCCGTTTCCTGACTTTTTAAACTTTGGCTTTCCTACAGCTAGATTGCCACGAGCCTTGCCCTTACCCTTGCCCTTGTTGGAAATCATGAGAACATCTTGCTTCATGCTCCCACTCAATTTCATATCATTCTCGGTCTGTACGAAAAGTGAGTGTAGCTGATGAAGACTTTTTTCATATCATTCATAAAGTAATTTGCCCTGAAAAGGGCAAAACCATCATGAAGTGAATGAAGCACGCGGTCAATGACTATGCTCTCACTGATTTTGCAATCAAGTGCCTCCAGTTTCTCGACATTCTAAATCATATCAAGAATGTGTGGGCTAACCGGTTGGCCCTTCTGGAGTTTCGCCTCAAAGAAGCGACATGTATGCTCATAAGTAACGATCCTCGGTGCTTTTGAGAATTCGTTAGTGTGCGTGGTGATAATCTTGTTTGCACCTTGGGCAATGAAGCGTCTTTGCAAATTGCTTTTCATTGCAAAGATGAGTACGTTCTTTATCGCACCCGCTTCCATAACGAAGTCACTATATTCAAGAGTCTCGTTAGCTCTCACATTGGGGCCTGGGTTTGGTGTTATTGGCTTAGTCAAGTACTTGAGCTTACTATCAACAATGGCAGCATTCCGTAATGCCACCTCCCAGTCCGCAAAGTTTGACCCGTCATTCTTCAGTCGCGTGGACTCATTCATGTGGTCCATAAAAGCTTTAAGCCAGGATTCGCGCCCGAGCGTGGCACTTGGCATAGGGATATCAGTATTTCCAGCCATTTGTTATATGTCGTATTATCAATGTAAACGAGTCTAGTGCAAAATATGATTTAATGCAAAGACTCGAGCATTTATACAATTGACCTCCCTCAAGAATTATATAAATGATCCCAAGACTCAATTATCTGTAAATGGATAAGCCAACCTCTTGGATAATTCTACCTTTAGAATTCTTGGTCGATAAATTTCTGTAAATTCTATCTTTAGTCCATCATAATCACGAGAAACTCTTCGGACTATAATGTTGAGATAAAATAGGTCAACACACACTACTTACCCAACGTAGAAGGGGTCATATGGAGAGTAAGGTCCTATATGCCTACCGACGAAGAAGGGATTCATAGTAGATTGGCATATAAAGACTCGTCTCAATTTTAGGTTTAGAGAAAGATCCCATCAATTTTATTTTAATTCAACTTTAAGTGAACTAATATCTAGCATGCGAGAATGAATAAACTAAAATGATGGCTTAAATTCGAGTGACACCTTTATGTCCATGATCACTAACATTCAAACTATATGAGTCAATTTTCATGCATTTTAGTAATAGGTGGTTTGGTTTAGGCGGAATATGATGCAATAACTATCATGTGATGAAAAAGCAGCAAGGACGGAAAAATACATAAAAATATTACAAAGTCCTAGTGTGGCCTATCTACCAAAATGAACAAAATACAACTTTGGAATCCAACCCATTTGGACCCGAGAAGCTTGTCTTGATGTTCCATCTTGGTCCATGTAGCGGGAGTGAGCAATTCGATCTCCATCTTTAGTCTTCTCAAAATACATTTAATAAATTACAAAATATAAACCTATTTACATTCTAATTTAAAAAAAAAAACATAATTTAATGAAAAATAAAATGGAGATTCGAGATCTCAAAATTACATCAAAAATCATGTTTCCATCATTACGAAAACATGATCAACTAAGGCCACACTAGGTAATACAAATTACAACCGATTGCAAAAATACGTAAATTAAACCATTCAACCATTCATTCAACAAGATAAAATGCAGCAACTATAAATTAATCATTCAAGACATAATTCTTTAATTATGAAGAGTAATTTATCCAAACCACCTTTTAAAATGATCAAAATTATGTGACAATTCCTTAATTATTCACAATAACCCCAACCAAACATAATCCAATTTTAATTCATATTCTTTAACATGAATTAATACAATATTATTTTAAACCTCTTTAAAATAATTGGGTATCCAATTATTGTGAACTTCTTCACAACAATAAACGAAACATTATCATTATAATGAATAATAAATAAAAATCGACTAAAATTTTAAAAAAAGAAACAGTTTTTTTTTTTTTAAATATATAATTTAATTTGATATTACTAATATTTTCAAGATCGGTACATATTGTCAACATCTAATCATTATTAAACATCGATACGAATTAGATGATTCAATTTAACAATTTAAAATGAATATCTAAATCAATGAATACTGAAAAATATATAGCAATGAACATTCAAATCGATTTCCATTTACATTTTAATTTAATCCTTATTAAATCAAAACAACTACAAATTCATCATGTTATCGTCTTAACTATTTAAAACAAAAATTATAATGAATCAAAATGGAAAAACAAGGCAAAAAAAAACTTTTTTTTTTCTCACGGCTGAACAGTGCCGTGAACAGTACCAAAAAAAAATTTCTCAACAGTGAACAGTACCAAAAAAATATTTTTTTTTCTCGGCCGTGAACATTACCAAAAAAATCAAACTTTTTTTTCTTTCTTTTCTAGGCCGAAAACAAAAAAACAAAAAAAAATCTAATCTTATATTTCACCAATTATGAAAAACATATAAAATAATTTCGTAGCCCTTGGCTCTGATACCACTTGTAAGAAATATCGGTATATTTCATACATGAAATTTAAGGATTATAACGAAATTATAATATATGAAATACGAGTCATAAACGAAATGCATAAAGATTAGAATTAAAGAAATTTAGAATTAACCTTTGGTCCTAGCAAATTTGGCCTAAGAACAATATCGAAATTGATATTCTCCTAATTGTTGCACCCAAGATGCTCTGAGATATGCCTTTTCTTGTGCTAGAAAGAATACAAAAATTACTGATGATTTTTGTGTCAAGAATTGAATGATGAATTATGTGGAGAAGAAGAGTTTATATATGTGACAACCCTCGCGAATGCGGAAATATAAAACATACAAGCATGTGAATTATATAGCGGAAAATACGGTATTTTAAAAACCTTTATACATGCAAGATAGAAAAATACGAGGAGTGTCAAAATATTACAAACTAAATAAAAATACCACAAGAGACGTAGTCTCTCAAAGTGTTAACAAAAGACAAAGTAATTAGCAACTAGCTAAACAACGTCTAGAGGTGTTTCATCCAGGGACAACGCCCGCTAGCTCACACCCGAACCCAAAATAGCATAAGCAAAAAGCCATCCATGCAAGCAACCTGTTCATTCATGAAAAACATGAACGCCACAATCAGTGGGGAGTAACTCCGGGTTCTCCCAGCCATATCACATTAAACGTACATAAAAGGAAATACAAAAGTAAAATCATGCATATATAGATATACATGTGAGTTACAATAAGAATAGATAGGCAATCCAATATATAATGATAAGATCATAAGGAAATCAAATTCGTATCCATCATGTTGTTCAAAGACTCGGGGAAGACTCTCTTAGGCAACCGAATACGCTCACTAGGGCTTGCATCTCACCGTTAGCGGTATAAGTTTGATAAGATTGAGACTCGACAGACAAACCAAGTCAAGTCATGCGATGATCACAATAAATCCAACATATTATCATCCATTCACGAACCAAGACATTGACGGTGTCCAATCATGCAATGACCATGAATAATATCATGAAATCACGCATTCAAAGAACGACGACTCAAGACGACAACTCTCACGGTAAATGAAACGCACTAGCATCGTGTACATGGCAAGTATGATTAACAGGCGTTCACGGGATAAGCATTTCCCTGAAGTCATACACGATGCTACATTTCGTATATGTAGACTAATTTCCTCCTGGTAGCACGACGATAATAATACGGTCCTAGTCTAAACCTGGCCAGATTCTCGGAATAAACGTGTTCCGATTCGACATGCGATAAACATTTCGCATCCAAGACTCGGTCTTACACATGACGCCGAGTACCCCAAATTCAGTAGATCAATTCACGAAAGAGGCGGAAAGGAGCACAAGCCTCATAACAAGCGGTACGCTACATGCAAATAACACCACCTCGCAAGTACACAACATTTGACGGCCGGGTCGATCAACGCATAGCGTTCAACTCCCAACAACGTCGTCGTATGCCCACTAACACATGCATTTAAGCAGTACGATACCTCTCCGTTCCGACATTCCAGCCTTACGAACGGGAAGGTAGCCAAGGGAATGAGAGTACAAAGCACAAGACAAAATAATGCTCAAACCGTATCATTTGTAAAAACCGACTCAAAGTGGGAACATATCAAAAACCGTCACAAAACATGAGAACATGGCATTATATAAATGTAACTATGATAAACATGAATCAATGCATGATACATAAGCATTAGACCAAGTTTAAGAAGCATAATAAATAGGAAACATAGATACCTCTCCAAAACAACAAGTTTGGAAACTAACTAAAACAAGGGTTCACTTCAAACTGTCATAACTAGAGTTCTAGACATGTAAATACAGAAATTCCAAGTCGAGGTGATAGCTTATCCTCTTACGGTTCCAACGAATGGTCACAAGCCTAAAACAAGCAAGTAACGAAGGAGATATGATCATTCTACGAAAAGGGGTCAGTGCAGTGAAACTGCACAAGTCACGACCGTGACTTGTATTTCACGACCGTGAGATGTGTGACCAAATCACCCGAGAACCTTCAACATAAATTCAATCCTTTTATTTCCAATTCTCATAATTCATTTCTAATAACTATCAACAATCAATATTCATCATCAACAATCATCAAATAACAACAATCATCATCCATAACATGATTCCTAAACTTACTAATCGTATTCTAAATACGAATCCTAGCATATAAAGCATGTAAAACACGTAAATGATATCGAGTAACCCTTCACCGTTACCTTTTCGCGTCTTTAATCGATTTCTAAACCTTCCTAGTCTCCACCTACATACAATTAGATAATAAAAGATGAATATAATTCACCTAGAGAAAGACGGATAATTTAAAAAGCGAGAAAGACGGTAATTTTATTATCAATACGGATAGAGGAAGCTAAGAGGGGAAGAATAAGACGAACTTACGTGAATTTGAGCAAGAAATGAAGACGTAGCGATCATCTTAAGATCGATCAAGGAAGGGGGTTTAGGTTTTGGTGGTTTGATAAGGAAGAAGGAGATGTTGAATTGTGTTGTGAATGAAAATAGGTTAAATGGTAGTATGACTTATATAAGGAAAAAGTCAACAAAAGTCAAAGACGGCTCAAAAGTCAAGAAAAGTCAAAGACGACTTAAAAGTCAAGAAAAGTCAAACTTGCTTAAGACGGGATTCTCATGGAATCTCGCGGAAATTCCAAATACGAACTCGGAAATTCTAAATTCGACTCGGAACATAAATTCTAAATTAAAACTTAAATTTGCTGAAAGGTATCCGTAAAATATTTTCACTAGAAAAATAGGGTACATTTCCGGGTGTTACAATCACCCCTCCTTTTAAAAAGTTTCGTCCTCGAAACTTGCGAATAGAAAACTATAGTATCAAGGATAAGAATCAGTTTTCAAAATTAATACAAAAACTTTTATAAGGGAAAATATTTATGAAACGAGGTTCATCTAGAAAACGTTTTAAAGAAGCATGTTCATAAGTGTGAAACTTTACTTACGGATCTCAAGAATGCTCGTCGCGAACGAGAACTCTTGCAGCAGGAGCTGGGGCACAGGGCAGGGCAGAATTCAACACTAGGGACAAGGGGCAGGCCAAGGGGGATCAAGGGGTAAGCATTGGTAACCAAGGGGAGGTCTACATGGGTGTCCAAGGGTCAATCTGGGGGCAAGGGATGGGTAACAAAAGGGGAAGCTGCAAGCTGAGCAATGTTGGCCAGGACACGAGCCAGGACACGAGCCAAGACACGAGCCAAGCAAGCCAAAAACAAGCCCACCAACACCCAACCACTGAATCACAAAAACAGCCTACAACAGTCACTTGGGGAAGGCATAACTACCACCACACTTTGAACCACCAGCTCCCACCAAGCCCAGCTAAAGCCTTACCCACCTAGGTCCAAAAAAGTCCTAGGGAACCAGTTCCAAAACACAACACAACTACCCTAAAAATCCAAATCAAAACAGCCTACCTAAAGCATAAAGCATAAAGCAGTTTTTCCATTTCTAGCTAAAAACTGAAAAACTATCTCCAAAAGTCTTTCCTTGTCTTCCCTACTATTAGAACTACTGTAGAAGAAGGTCAAGGAGCATTGATGAGCCTCGTCCACAAGCTTCAAGCCAACACCAAGCAACAAACACAACCTGGAGCATGTCACTATCAAATGTCTGCATTTTGTCTGTTTTCTTTTGTATTGTTAGTCTGTATTTGTAGCCAGTATTTTGTTATCTTTCAGCAACTAATCGTGGCCCTTAGATGATCCTCTAGGGTTGTATTAGATCAAGCATTGAGGCCTATATAAGGACCCATGCTCTTTTGTACAAGGCAGTTGATTATTGAATGAAAAAAAACTTGAGCATTGTTCTCATTTCCAAAATCTTTCCAACTTGTGCTTTGCCTTAGTTGAAAGTCAGGCCTGATAACATCCTGTGCTAGGCTGTGGTTGTTGATCTAAGTCTGTGGCAAGTTAGATATCCCTGTGCATAGACTGTGGGGTGTTTGCTTGTTGTTTAGTTCAAGTCTGCTTACCTGTGCTTGGCTGTGGTAAGGAGTCTTAGCTAGTCTAGTTTGTTGTTTGATTCCCTGTGTTGAGCTGTGGGAGTTGAGTAACATCCATATCCAGTGCTAGATAGGAGTCTAGGGTCCAATTCCTAACACACCCCTATAATATCACTGCAATTCTGGCATCAGAGCTTTGGTTGTGAGGCCATTGTTATCCTAACTACAACAAAAACACAAAAAATAACCCAATGAGTGAAGAGAGGCTTGCAGGTATTGAAGGCAAGGTGGATCAGCTAGCAGGCACTATCAATGTAGTGCTGGCTGCCTTGAACACTGTCATGGAGAACATTGCTCCTCCACTGAGGGGAAGACCACCCCCTAGAGGTAGAGGCAGAGGTCGTGGCCACATGGGCATGGGAAGAGGACAGCCCCTGCAGGAGGAAGAAGGGTCAGACTCAGGAGAAAGCAACAGAACCTATGAGGAGATTCCAGAGCACACTGACAAACATCTCAAGGTAGAAATTCCTGAATTCTCTGGTAGTTTAAACCCTGATGATCTATTAGAATGGATTAGGGATGTTGAGAAGGTATTTGAATACAAGAGTTACTCTGATATTAAGTCTTTTAAAGTTGTTGTGCTAAGATTGAAAGGATATGCATCCCTATGGTTTGATAACTTAAAGCACCAAAGGATTAAGGAGGGTAAGGAACCTCTTAGGTCTTGGTCAAAACTGAAAAAGAAGATGCTAAACAAATTTGTCACTAAAGACTACACCCAAGATCTGTTCATTAAACTATCCAAACTGAAACAAGAAGAGAGGTCTGTAGAAGCATACCTAAGGGACTTTGAGCAATTGACTCTCCAGTGTGAGGTCAATGAGAAACCTGAGCAAAGGATTGCCAGATTCTTAGAGGGTCTAGATAGGAGCATTGCTGCTAGAGTAAGGATGCAACCTTTGTGGTCCTATGATGATGTTGTCAACCTGGCTTTGAGGGTTGAAAAAATGGGGAAAACCAAACCAGCTCTACCTAAGCCTGTTACTAGACCTGCATACAAACCTTACAGTGGTATTAGGATGGGAGAGACCCCTAAGACAACCAGCCAATCAACCACAGACAAAGGAAAGGGAGTTGTGAGCTCTAAACCCAACCCCACCCCAACTGAGAACAAGATCAGATGTTTCCAATGCCAAGGTTATGGTCACTTTAGGAAGGATTGTCCTTCTAAGAGAACCATGACACTTATGGAGGTAGAAGAGTGGGAGAAGGAGGGATTGGTTGAGTATGAGGTTGATGACAGCATGGTGTTAGAGGTAGTGACAGCTGAGGAGGAACCAATGCAGGACTTGGTCATGGCTCATCCTGATACAGGCCATAACTTGGTCCTATGGAGGGTCATGCACTCTCAACATACTCCATTGGAGGATGACCAGAGGTCCTTGATATTCAGAAGCAGATGCATCATTCAAGAGAGGGTCTGCAACTTGATCATTGATGGGGGGAGTTGTACCAATGTGGCTTCTATCACCCTAGTGAACAAGCTAAGTCTGATTACTCAAGAGCATCCACACCCCTACAAACTGAGATGGCTTAACAAGGGGGCTGAGGTGAGGGTTGATAGGCAATGCCTGGTCCCATTCTCTATTGGGAAGGTATACCAAGATGAAGTATTGTGTGATGTAGTACCAATGGATGCCTGTCACCTACTACTAGGGAGGCCTTGGGAGTTTGATAGGAACACCACTCATCAGGGTAGGGATAACACCTATAGCTTCAGGCATGGGGGAAAGAAGGTAACTTTGACACCTCTACCACCCAACCAGAGGAATTATGGGAGTCCCAATGTGCCAGAGGAGGTCAATGGGGTGTTGTTTTTATCAGAGGCAGCTATGATCAAGGAGATGAAGCAAGAACAACCTGTGATCATCTTGCTATCTAAGGAAGTCACAGAAGGGGAAGGTTCCAAGTTGCCAGCAGAGGTTGAACCTTTGATCTTGAGATACAAGGAGGTCTTTCCAAGAGAATTACCAGATGGACTACCACCCCTAAGAGGGATTGAGCACCACATTGATTTGGTCCCAGGTTCTGTGCTGCCAAATAGGCCAGCCTATAGAAGTGACCCAACTGCCACCAAGGAGTTGCAAAAGCAGATTGAGGAGCTTATGAGCAAAGGGTTTGTGAGGGAGTCCCTAAGCCCTTGTGCTGTACCTGCTCTACTAGTGCCTAAGAAGGATGGCACCTGGAGGATGTGCACTGACAGCAGAGCAATCAACAACATTACAGTCAAGTATAGGTTCCCCATTCTGAAACAGGAGTAGAGCTCCATCATCACCAAGCCAAGAACTCAGCTAGCCAGGATTGCACCATTGCAGCCAAAGGGTCCCAACCAACCCCCAACCAAACAAACAAGAGCCCCACACCAAAGGCACCAGGTATAACACTCCCCAAGCACCCCCATAACAGTCAAGAAGCAGCAACAAGTCATGCAAGCACAACCACAAGAAGGGTCACAAGAGCAGGGTCCAGTTTCCTGAAAAACAGCCAAGACCAGCCAGAGTATAAATCAAATATCATGCAGTACGAGTCCAACCAGGGGCTCCATCTTCTTTTCCCTTAAAGTTGAGGTCCTTAGCAAGAGAAAAGTCCAGGACAAGTTTTCCAAATAAAGTCTAGAAGTCCATCTAAAACAGCCTAGAAGAGTGAAGGTCATATGGAGGAGTCAGCTGGCACCAAGGCCAATATTTCTGTCCAAAGCTCCTTATTTTTGTGTATGATCAACCTCAGGTGTAGTTAGTATGTTAGGAAGGTCGTATATGAAGCCTTTGTCAGCCCCAAACACAGCAAGAACAAGCCAAGCAAAGACTTCCCAAGACAGTTTGCAGACTTACCATTTCTGGAAAGAAACAAACCTACTTTTGCAGTCTTTCTTTTCTCTGTTTTGCAGTCTGTTTTTGTTGTCCTCATTGGCTGACTTTGTAGTTTGTTTTATCAGTAAGATGTAAGGCTTTTAAGCCCTTAGATGTCCTTGTTTTTCAAGGGTCAGGATCTGTTGTAGTTGCCTATATAAGGCCTAAGTTGTAACCTAAAGAGGAGACTTTGATTAATATAATTCTGAACTTTGTTCAAACAATTCTCAGCAAAAGCTAAGTGTTGTAGCATCCCTTAGTAAGCTTGTGTGCGAGCTAAGATTGCAGTGTTAGAACTCATTACTTGTGTGTCTTGAGTCCTTCACAACCTTTGTTACCTGTGCTTGTGTGCTAGGGTGCAAAGTTCTATCTGAATTGCCTAGCCTAGTGCAGGTTGTTGGAGTCATTTCTAAGTGAGTTAAGCTTGTGTGAGAAGAGTGCTAGCCTTAGCCTATTTAACATTGATATCACTCATTTCCTGAGAGGTTTCAGTTCAATTGGTTATCAGAGCTTTGGTTTGTGAGTTCATTTACCTACCTACATTAAAAACACAAAAACTACCCATGAGTGAAGAGAGATTAGCAGGGCTTGAAACCACAGTTCATGGCCTTGCTAGAACTGTTATGGAGGTTACAGCATCCTTCAATGAATTCTTAGATGGTCAGCTCAACAATGGTGGAAGAGGAGGCAGAGGACGAGGTAGAGGAGCACCTGTGCCACCTGTTGCAGCAAGAAGGAGGCAACACATGGAGCAAGAGGAGGCCTCAGATTCAGAGAACTCAGAGCAGGGCCTTCCTAGGCACCATGACAAAGACTTAAAGGTAGAAATCCCTGACTTTCTAGGTAGTATGAACCCTGATGACTTCCTAGACTGGTTAAGGACAGTAGAAAGAGTCTTTGAGTTTAAGGGTTACACTGATAGGAGAGCCTTTAAAGTTGCCATCATGAAATTAACAGGATATGCATCCCTGTGGTATGAGAATATGAAAGCTCAAAGAACTAGGGAGGGTAAGGATCCTATTAAATCTTGGGATAAACTGAAAAAGAAAATGAGGATTAAGTTTGTATCAAAAGACTACACTCAAGACATGTTTATCAGACTTACCCACCTGAAACAAGAAGGTAGACCTGTTGAGTCCTATTTGAGGGACTTTGAGCAACTCACACTACAATGTGAGATTACTGAAAAGCCTGAGCAGAAGATAGCTAGGTTTTTAGAGGGTCTTGATGAGAAGATAGCTAGCAGAGTAAGGTTGCAGCACCTTTACTCTTTTGAGGAAGCAGTGAGTCTAGCCTTGAGGATTGAAAAGCTAGGGAAGGGAAAATCAGTCCCTCCCAGGCCACAGACTAGACCTTCTTTCAAACCCTTCACTGGAGTAAGAATAGGAGAACCCTTAGTCCCAGCCAAGCCTTCAGTGTCAGACAAAGGCAAGGCCCCTGAGACAGACTTGAGAAAGACAGTATCCCTTAAGAAGTGCTTTAAATGTCAGGGCTTTGGGCATTTTGCTAAAGAATGCCCCTCTAAAAGGGCTTTGAGCAGTATGGATGTTGTAGAATGGGGAGAGGATGAGATCCTTGTATGTGAGGAGAGTTTGGAGGAACATGAGGAAGAGCCTAGGGAGGAAATGATAGAACCAGATGCAGGCTTGAGTCTGGTAACCTGGAGGGTTATGCACACCCAACCTCAACCATTAGAGGATGATCAGAGGCAGCAAATATTCAGGACCAGATGTACTATAAGGGGAAGGGTTTGCAACATGATAATTGATGGGGGAAGATGTACCAATGTGGCATCCACAACTCTAGTGGAGAAACTGTCCCTAACCACACAAGAACACCCCCACCCCTATAAACTGAGATAACTGAACAAGGGAGTGGAAGTAAGAGTTGACAAGCAGTGTGTTGTGCCATTCTCTATTGGCAAGGGATACACTTATGAGGTCTTGTGTGATGTTCTACCTATGGATGCTTGTCACCTTCTGTTGGGCAGGCCCTGGGAGTTTGATAGAGATTCTGTACACCATGGCAGGGACAACACCTATGTTTTCAAGTTTGGTAACAAGAAGATCATACTAGCCCCTTTACCTCCCAATGTTAAAGGGAACATTGCCCCTGTCAGTGACATTTTCAAAGAAGTCTTACTGCTGAGTGAAGCTGAGATGGTTCAAGAACTTATGGGTGATGAAACTGTGTTCATCCTGCTAACCAAAGAGGTTCTACTTCCCCAAGGAGACATTCCAGCTGATGTTCAACAAGTACTGGAGGATTATGGGGATGTATTCCCTGCTGACTTGCCTAGTGGACTACCCCCTCTTAGAGGAATAGAGCATCACATTGATCTCATTCCTGGAGCAATCCTACCCAACAAACCTGCTTACAGAAGTGATCCAAAGGCCACTTAAGAACTACAAGCTCAGGTTGGTGACTTACTCAGCAAGGGTTTTGTGAGGGAGTCCCTCAGTCCCTGTGCAGTTCCTGCTTTGCTAGTGCCCAAGAAGGATGGGTCCTGGAGAATGTGCATAGACAGTAGGGCCATCAACAACATTACCATCAAATACAGGTTCCTTATACCAAGGCTGAATGATATCCTGGATGAGCTGAGTGGGGCTCAGGTCTTCTCCAAGATTGATCTAAGGCAGGGATATCACCAAGTAAGGATCAGGGCTGGGGATGAGTGGAAGACAGCTTTCAAGACCAAGCATGGGTTGTATGAATGGTTGGTCATGCCCTTTGGTTTATCTAATGCTCCAAGCACCTTTATGAGGTTGATGACTTAGGTTCTAAGACCCTATCTAGGGAAGTTCATTGTTGTATACTTTGATGACATATTGGTCTACAACCCATCAACAGAAGAACACCTCCAACATCTGAGATTGTTATTTGAAGTCCTGAGGAAACACAAGTTGTTTGGCAAGATGGAAAAGTGTACATTCATGCAGGAAGAGGTGCAGTTCTTGGGGTTCATTATTTCCAAAGAAGGAGTGGCTGTTGATCAAGACAAGGTAAAGGCCATAAGGGAGTGGCAGGTCCCCAAAACTATAACTGAAGTGAGGAGCTTCCATGGACTGGCTTCCTTCTACAGGAGGTTCATCAAAGGATTCAGTTCCATCATGGCCCCCTTAACTGAGTGCATGAAGAAAGGAGAGTTTAGGTGGAATGACAAGGCTGAGAGGTCCTTCAATATCATCAAAGACCTCTTGTGTGAGTCTCCCATACTTGTTCTCCCTGATTTTAACAAACTATTTGAAGTAGAATGTGATGCTAGTGGCATAGGCATTGGTGCTGTCCTAATGCAAGAGCAAAAACCTGTGGCCTACTTTAGTGAGAAGCTGAGTGGTGCTAAGCTCAACTACTCAACCTATGACAAAGAATTCTATGCCATAGTCAGAGCCTTGAACCATTGGGGTCACTACCTGAAGCCCAAACCCTTTGTATTACACTCTGACCACCAGTCACTCAAGTACATCAATGGGCAACATAAGTTGAATGCTAGACATGCTAAGTGGGTGGAGTATTTGCAGTCCTTCTCATTCTCCAGTAAGTACATTGAGGGGAAAAACAATGTAGTGGCAGATGCTTTGTCAAGGAGAACCATGATGCTGACATACATGGAGCAAAGAGTGCTTGGGTTTGAGCACATGAAGGAGCTTTATAGGGAGGATCCTGATTTCAAAGAAGACTGGGTGGCAAGACTGGAGGGCACCACTAAGAATGGGAGTAGATACTCAGAGCAGGAAGGATTCTTGTTCCTAGGGAACAAACTCTGTATACCAAAGGGTCCTTATAGGGGTTGTTAGTGAAAGAGGTTCACTCAAATGGTCTAGCTGGCCACTTTGGCATCCAGAAGACCTATGACATGCTGCAGGAACAATTTTATTGGCCAAGGATGTTGGGAGATGTTCAGGATGTGATAAGAAGGTGTAGTGCTTGCCAGAGGTCCAAGTCATTCTTTCAGGCTAGAGCATACACCCCCTTGCCAGTCCCAGACAAACCTTGGGAGGATGTTAGTATGGACTTTATAGTGGCTCTTCCTAGAACTCAGAGGGGCAAGGACTCAGTCATGGTGGTTGTGGACAGATTTAGTAAGATGGCACACTTTGTTGCTTGCAAGAAAACTGAAGATGCCATGGGAGTTGCAGACTTGTATTTCAAGGAGATTGTGAAGCTCCATGGAGTACCAAGAACCATAGTATCTGACAGAGATACTAAGTTCATGAGTCACTTCTGGAGGACACTTTGGAAGCTTCTAAAGACAAGGCTCCTGTTCAGCACCTCTCATCATCCCCAAACTGATGGGCAGACAGAGGTAACAAACAAGACTCTGGGCAGGATTCTCAGGTGTATCATTTCAAGGTTTTTAAAGGATTGGGATTTGCAGCTGGCACAGGCAGAATTTGCTTTCAACATAGCCCCTTCCACCAGTACAGGTAAAAGTCCATTTGAAGTTGTTTATGGTACTAACCCCTTGATGCCCACAGAACTTGTACCAATGGCAAAGAAGGTGGTGCCCTATGATGCAAGGAACAGGGTAGAACAGATGATGCAGATACATGCTAAGGTGAAACAGCAAATTGAGAAGACTAATGAGATGTATAAAGCCAGAGCAAAGGGTCCAAAGAGATCCAAAGAGTTCAAGGCAGGAGATCTAGTATGGTTGCACCTAAGGAAGGAGAGGTTTCCTGACAAAAGAAAGAACAAGCTAAGTCCAAGAGCAGAGGGTCCTTTTGAGGTCATGGAGAAGTTGGGGTCCAATGCATACAAGATTGACCTCCCAGGAGTGTATGGTGTACATGGAACATTCAATGTGGGTGATCTGAGCCCATACTATGGAGAGTCTGATGAGGAGAACAGTGAGGATTTGAGGGCAAATCCTTTTCAAGAAGGAGAGTTTGAAACAGGAGTAGAGCTCCATCATCACCAAGCCAAGAACTCAGCTAGCCAGGATTGCACCATTGCAGCCAAAGGGTCCCAACCAACCCCCAACCAAACAAACAAGAGCCCCACACAAAGGCACCAGGTATAACACTCCCCAAGCACCCCCATTACAGTCAAGAAGCAGCAACAAGTCAAGCAAGCACAACCACAAGAAGGGTCACAAGAGCAGGGTCCAGTTTCCTGAAAAACAGCCAAGACCAGCCAGAGTATAAGTCAAATATCAAGCAGTACGAGTCCAACCAAGGGCTCCATCTTCTTTTCCCTTAAAGTTGAGGTCCTTAGCAAGAGAAAAGTCCAGGACAAGTTTTCAAATAAAGTCTAGAAGTCCATCTAAAACAGCCTAGAAGAGTGAAGGTCATATGGAGGAGTCAGCTGGCACCAAGGCCAATATTTCTGTCCAAAGCTCCTTATTTTTGTGTATGATCAACCTCAGGTGTAGTTAGTATGTTAGGAAGGTCGTATATGAAGCCTTTGTCAGCCCAAACACAGCAAGAACAAGCCAAGCAAAGACTTCCCAAGACAGTTTGCAGACTTACCATTTCTGGAAAGGGACAAACCTACTTTTGCAGTCTTTCTTTTCTCTGTTTTGCAGTCTGTTTTTGTTGTCCTCATTAGCTGACTTTGTAGTTTGTTTTATCAGTAAGATGTAAGGCTTTTAAGCCCTTAGATGTCCTTGTTTTCAAGGGTCAGGATCTGTTGTAATTGCCTATATAAGGCCTAAGTTGTAACCTAAAGAAGGCAGACTTTGATTAATATAATTCTGAACTTTGTTCAAGCAATTCTCAGCAAAAGCTAAGTGTTGTAGCATTCCTTAGTAAGCTTGTGTGCGAGCTAAGATTGCAGTGTTAGAACTCATTACTTGTGTGTCTTGAGTCCTTCACAACCTTTGTCACCTGTGCTTGTGTGCTAGGGTGCAAAGTACTATCTGAATTGCCTAGCCTAGTGCAGGTTGTTGGAGTCATTTCTGAGTGAGTTAAGCTTGTGTGAGAAGAGTGCTAGCCTTAGCCTATTTAACATTGATATCACTCTTTTTCCTGAGAGGTTTCAGTTCAATTGGTTATCAGAGCTTTGGTTTGTGAGTTCATTTACCTACCTACATTAAAAACACAAAAACTACCCATGAGTGAAGAGAGATTAGCAGGGCTTGAAACCACAGTTCATGGCCTTGCTAGAACTGTTATGGAGGTTACAGCATCCTTCAATGAATTCTTAGATGGTCAGCTCAACAATGGTGGAAGAGGAGGCAGAGGACGAGGTAGAGGAGCACCTGTGCCACCTGTTGCAGCAAGAAGGAGGCAACACATGGAGCAAGAGGAGGCCTCAGATTCAGAGAACTCAGAGCAGGGCCTTCCTAGGCACCATGACAAAGACTTAAAGGTAGAAATCCCTGACTTTCTAGGTAGTATGAACCCTGATGACTTCCTAGACTGGTTAAGGACAGTAGAAAGAGTCTTTGAGTTTAAGGGTTACACTGATAGGAGAGCCTTTAAAGTTGCCATCATGAAATTAACAGGATATGCATCCCTGTGGTATGAGAATATGAAAGCTCAAAGAACTAGGGAGGGTAAGGATCCTATTAAATCTTGGGATAAACTGAAAAAGAAAATGAGGATTAAGTTTGTATCAAAAGACTACACTCAAGACATGTTTATCAGACTTACCCACCTGAAACAAGAAGGTAGACCTGTTGAGTCCTATTTGAGGGACTTTGAGCAACTCACACTACAATGTGAGATTACTGAAAAGCCTGAGCAGAAGATAGCTAGGTTTTTAGAGGGTCTTGATGAGAAGATAGCTAGCAGAGTAAGGTTGCAGCACCTTTACTCTTTTGAGGAGGCAGTAAGTCTAGCCTTAAGGATTGAAAAGCTAGGGAAGGGAAAATCAGTCCCACCCAAGCCACAGACTAGACCTTCTTTCAAACCCTTCACTGGAGTAAGAATAGGAGAACCCTTAGTCCCAGCCAAGCCCTCAGTGTCAGACAAAGGCAAGGCCCCTGAGACAGACTTGAGAAAGACAGTATCCCTTAAGAAGTGCTTTAAATGTCAGGGCTTTGGGCATTTTGCTAAAGAATGCCCCTCTAAAAGGGCTTTGAGCAGTATGGATGTTGTAGAATGGGGTGAAGATGAGATCCTTGTATGTGAGGAGAGTTTGGAGGAGCATGAGGAAGAGCCTAGGGAGGAAATGATAGAACCAGATGCAGGCTTGAGTCTAGTAACCTGGAGGGTTATGCACACCCAACCTCAACCATTAGAGGATGATCAGAGGCAGCAAATATTCAGGACCAGATGCACTATAAGGGGAAGGGTTTGTAACATGATAATTGATGGGGGAAGCTGTACCAATGTGGCATCCACAACCCTAGTGGAGAAACTGTCCCTAACTACACAAGAACACCCCCACCCCTATAAACTAAGATGGCTGAACAAGGGAGTGGAAGTAAGAGTTGGCAAGCAGTGTGTTGTGCCATTCTCTATTGGCAAGGGATACACTGATGAGGTCTTGTGTGATGTTCTACCTATGGATGCTTGTCACCTTCTGTTGGGCAGGCCCTGTGAGTTTGATAGAGATTCTGTACACCATGGGAGGGACAACACCTATGTTTTCAGGTTTGGTAACAAGAAGATCATACTAGCCCCCTTACCCCCCAATGTTAAAGGGAACATTACCCCCGTCAATGACATTTCCAAGGAAGTCCTACTACTGAGTGAAGCTGAGATGGTTCAAGAGCTTATGGGTGATGAAGTTGTGTTCATCCTACTAACCAAAGAGGTCCTACTTCCCCAAGGAAGCATTCCAGCTGAGGTTCAACAAGTACTAAAGGATTATGGGGATGTGTTCCCTGCTGACTTGCCTAGTGGACTACCCCCTCTTAGAGGAATAGAGCATCACATTGATCTCATTCCTGGAGCAATGCTACCCAACAAACCTGCTTACAGAAGTGATCCAAAGGCCACTCAAGAACTACAAGCTCAGGTTGGTGACTTACTCAGCAAGGGTTTTGTGAGGGAGTCCCTCAGTCCCTGTGCAGTTCCTGCCTTGCTAGTGCCCAAGAAGGATGGGTCCTGGAGAATGTGCATAGACAGTAGGGCCATCAACAACATTACCATCAAATACAGGTTCCCTATACCAAGGTTGAATGATATCCTGGATGAGCTGAGTGGGGCTCAGGTCTTCTCCAAGATTGATCTAAGGCAGGGATATCACCAAGTAAGGATCAGGGCTGGGGATGAGTGGAAGACAGCCTTCAAGACCAAGCATGGGTTGTATGAATGGTTGGTCATGCCCTTTGGTTTATCTAATGCTCCAAGCACCTTTATGAGGTTGATGACTGAGTTTCTAAGGCCCTACCTGGGGAAGTTCATTGTTGTATACTTTGATGACATATTGGTCTACAGCCCCTCAACAGAAGAACACCTCCAACACCTAAGATTGTTATTTGAAGTCCTAAGGAAACACAAGTTGTTTGGCAAGATGGAAAAGTGTACATTCATGCAGGAAGAGGTGCAGTTCTTGGGGTTCATTATTTCCAAAGAAGGAGTGGCTGTTGATCAAGACAAGGTAAAGGCCATAAGGGAGTGGCAGGTCCCCAAAACTATAACTGAAGTGAGGAGCTTCCATGGACTGGCTTCCTTCTACAGGAGGTTCATCAAAGGATTCAGTTCCATCATGGCCCCCTTAACTGAGTGCATGAAGAAAGGAGAGTTTAGGTGGAATGACAAGGCTGAGAGGTCCTTCAATATCATCAAAGACCTCTTGTGTGAGTCTCCCATACTTGTTCTCCCTGATTTTAACAAACTATTTGAAGTAGAATGTGATGCTAGTGGCATAGGCATTGGTGCTGTCCTAATGCAAGAGCAAAAACCTGTGGCCTACTTCAGTGAGAAGCTGAGTGGTGCTAAGCTCAACTACTCAACCTATGACAAAGAATTCTATGCCATAGTCAGAGCCTTGAACCATTGGGGTCACTACCTGAAGCCCAAACCCTTTGTATTACACTCTGACCACCAGGCACTCAAGTACATCAATGGGCAACATAAGTTGAATGCTAGGCATGCTAAGTGGGTGGAGTATTTGCAGTCCTTCTCATTCTCCATTAAGTACATTGAGGGGAAAAACAATGTAGTGGCAGATGCTTTGTCAAGGAGAACCATGATGCTGACATACATGGAGCAAAGAGTGCTTGGGTTTGAGCACATGAAGGAGCTTTATAGGGAGGATCCTGATTTCAAAGAAGACTGGGTGGCAAGACTGGAGGGCACCACTAAGAATGGGAGTAGATACTCAGAGCAGGAAGGATTCTTGTTCCTAGGGAACAAACTCTGTATACCAAAGGGTCCTTATAGGGGGTTGTTAGTAAAAGAGGTTCACTCAAATGGTCTAGCTGGCCACTTTGGCATCCAGAAGACCTATGACATGCTGCAGGAACAATTCTATTGGCCAAGGATGTTGGGAGATGTTCAGGATGTGATAAGAAGGTGTAGTGCTTGCCAGAGGTCCAAGTCATTCTTTCAGGCTGGAGCATACACCCCCTTGCCAGTCCCAGACAAGCCTTGGGAGGATGTTAGTATGGACTTTATAGTGGCTCTTCCTAGAACTCAGAGGGGCAAGGACTCAATCATGGTGGTTGTGGACAGATTTAGTAAGATGGCACACTTTGTTGCTTGCAAGAAAACTGAAGATGCCATGGGAGTTGCAGACTTGTATTTCAAGGAGATTGTGAAGCTCCATGGAGTACCAAGAACCATAGTATCTGACAGGGATACTAAGTTCATGAGTCACTTCTGGAGGACACTTTGGAAGCTTCTAAAGACAAGGCTCCTGTTCAGCACCTCTCATCATCCCCAAACTGATGGGCAGGAGATCTAGTATGGTTGCACCTAAGGAAGGAGAGGTTTCCTGACAAAAGAAAGAACAAGCTAAGTCCAAGAGCAGAGGGTCCTTTTGAGGTCATGGAGAAGTTGGGGTCCAATGCATACAAGATTGACCTCCCAGGAGAGTATGGAGTACATAGAACATTCAATGTGGGTGATCTGAGCCCATACTATGGAGAGTCTGATGAGGAGAACAGTGAGGATTTGAGGGCAAATCCTTTTCAAGAAGGAGAGTTTGAAACAGGAGTAGAGCTCCATCATCACCAAGCCAAGAACTCAACTAGCCAGGATTGCACCATTACAGCCAAAGGGTCCCAACCAACCCCCAACCAGACAAACAAGAGCCCCACACCAAAGGCACCAGGTATAACACTCCCCAAGCACCCACATTACAGTCAAGAAGTAACAACAAGTCAAGCAAGCACAGCCACAAGAAGGGTCACAAGAGCAGGGTCCAGTTTCCTGAAAAACAGCCAAGACCAGCCAGAGTATCAATCCAATATCATGCAGTACAAGTCCAACCAAGGGCTCCATCTTCTTTTCCCTTAAAGTTGAGGTCCTTAGCAAGAGAAAAGTCCAGGACAAGTTTTCCAAATAAATTCTAGAAGTCCATCTAAAACAGCCTAGAAGAGTGAAGGTCATATGGAGGAGTCAGCTGGCACCAAGGCCAATATTTCTGTCCAAAGCTCCTTATTTTTGTGTATGATCAACCTCAGGTGTAGTTAGTATGTTAAGAAGGTCGTATATGAAGCCTTTGTCAGTCCCAAACACAGCAAGAACAAGCCAAGCAAAGACTTCCCAAGACAGTTTGCAGACTTACCATTTCTGGAAAGAAACAAACCTACTTTTGCAGTCTTTCTTTTCTCTGTTTTGCAGTCTGTTTTTGTTGTCCTCATTAGCTGACTTTGTAGTTTGTTTTATCAGTAAGATGTAAGGCTTTTAAGCCCTTAGATGTCCTTGTTTTCAAGGGTCAGGATCTGTTGTAATTGCCTATATAAGGCCCAAGTTGTAACCTAAAGAAGGCAGACTTTGATTAATATAATTCTGAACTTTGTTCAAGCAATTCTCAGCAAAAGCTAAGTGTTGTAGCATTCCTTAGTAAGCTTGTGTGCGAACTAAGATTGCAGTGTTAGAACTCATTACTTGTGTGTCTTGAGTCCTTCACAACCTTTGTCACCTGTGCTTGTGTGCTAGGGTGCAAAGTACTATCTGAATTGCCTAGCCTAGTGCAGGTTGTTGGAGTCATTTCTGAGTGAGTTAAGCTTGTGGGAGAAGAGTGCTAGCCTTAGCCTATTTAACATTGATATCACTCTTTTTCCTGAGAGGTTTCAGTTCAGTAACTCCTTGTGTGAACAATGAGTCTTCCTTCCTTCATTACCCATTGTTTGCATTGTAAATCCTTGTGTGAACAATGAGTCTTCCTTCTTTCATTACCCATTGCTTGCATTGTAACTCCTTGTATGAACAATGAGTCTGCCTTGCTTCATTACCCATTGTTTGCATTGTAACTCCTTGTGTGATCAATGATCTTTCTTTCCTTCATTACCCATTGTTTGCATTGTAACTCCTTGTGTGAACAATGATTCTTCCTTGCTTCATTACCCATCGTTTGCATTGCAACTCGTTGTATGAACAATGAGTCTTCCTTGCTTCATGACCCGTTGTTTGTATTGCAACTCCTTGTGTGAACAAAGATTCTTCCTTCCTTCAGTACCTATTGTTTGCCTTGTTACTCTTTGTGTGAACAATGAGTCTTCCTTGCTTGATTACCCATTGTTTGCATTGTTACACCTTGTGTGAACAATGAGTCTTCCTTGCTTCATTTCCCATTTTTTGCAATGTAACTCCTTGTGTGAGTCTTTCTTCATTACCCATTGTTTGCATTGTAACTCTGCACTGAAACGAGACCCAAATGGGCCCTGATTTCATGCTAAGAATGACGCTCCAACAGCCACCACTCGAGCATGGCTCAAGTGACTCTAAAACTAAGCTAAATGACACCTAAAACCGGGCTAGGGATAGGACGGTCCCGGAAACCGCTTTGCACAACCAAGTGCAACCAAGACTCAACGAAACAAGAACAAATTAAACTCGACACGAGTAGTTGTTCTTCTCATTTGAGGGGCTGTTTTGGAGGGCTTATTTTGTGGGTTTAATACAATGGGAGGTAGATGGATATGACTTAGACTAGATCACACAGCAGGGCTAAGCCTTGAGGTAGTTTCGCCCAAGCACACAAGCAAAGGACTCAACCCCGCTCCAATGGCTCGAAGCCCTTTGAGGTTCTCCAGCACATAGCAAAGAGGAAAGGGTGTCTAAGCACACAAGCAAAGACTTAAGGGTTTTTAAAACCTTCTAAAAATTCATTTCATAATCTGAAAACTTACAAGAGGGTGTGAGTTCCTTATATAGAGCCTCACATTACATCTTGGCCTTTCATCTGAAAACTAAATCTAATGGCTACAATTAAAAGGAGAACAAGACAAAATAACAAGCTGTAAAATTAACATCCTAAACTAGTCATGTGACATGAAAAGGACATCTTGTCAACTTGCATAGCTAGTCCCTTGCTTCCTTAAAGTGGCAACAGCTTTGTAGTTGTTGGGAGGGACAACAGAAAGGACCACAAGATGTCATTTGTCCTTGAACACCTTCCATGTGCTGAAATCTCACAAGGGTAATAATATGCCAGGTTCTCATAGCAAAGCAACATGTTCCAGCAACGTTCCTCCAGGAGTTCTTGCACGTTTCTGGAGCAGACTTTTATTCCAGCAGAATTCCTATAGAGTTCTTGCAGAATATAGTTTCAGCAGGATTCCTATAGAGTTCTTGCAGGATAAAGTTCAAGCAGGATTCCAGTAGACCACCTGTAGGCATACGTTCATGTTGGCCGCCAGTAGGGTTCCTTGAACTCAGGCCCTCTAGAATTAGAACTCCATCCTCACCAAGCCAAGAACTCAGCTAGCCAGGACTACACCATTGAAGCCAAAGGGTCCCAACCAAACCCCAACCAGATAAGCAAGAACCCCACAACAAAGGCACCAGGTATAACATTCCCCAAGCACCCCCATAACAGTCAAGAAGCAGCAGGAAATCAAGCAGGCACAGCCACAAGAAGGGTCACAAGAGCAGGGTCGAGTATTCTGAAAACAAGCCAAGACCAGCCAGAGTATCAACCAAATATCAAGCAGTACAAGTCCTACCAAGGGCTCCACCTTCTTTTCCCTTAAAAGATGAGGTCCTTAGCAAGAGAAAAGTCCAGGACAAGTTTTCCAAATAAAGTCTAGAAGTCCATCTAAAACAGCCTAGAAGAGTGAAGGTCATATAGAGGAGTCAGCTGGCACCAAGGCCAATATTTCTGTCCAAGCTCCTTATTTTTGTGTATGATCAACATCAGGTGTAGCTAGTATGTTAGGAAGGTCGTATATGAGGCCTTTGTCAGTCCCAAACACAGCAAGAACAAGCCAGGCAAAGACTCCCCAAGACAGTAAACAGAATTGCCATTTCTGGAAAGGGACAAACCTGCTTTTCAGTCTTCTTTTTTCTGTGATTTGCAATCTGTTTTTGTTGTCTTCATTAGCTGACTTTGTAGTTTGTTTTCAGTAAGATGTAAGGCTTTTAAAGCCCTTCGATGTCTTTGTTTTCAAGAGTCAAGATCTGTTGTAATTGCCTATATAAGGCCTACTTGTAACCTAAAGAAAGAAAACTTGAATATCATATTTCTGAACTTTGTTCAAAACAATTCTTCAGCAAAAGCTAAGTGTTGTAGCGTTTCTTAGTGAGTTTGTGTGTGAGCTAAGACTGCAGTGTTTAGAATTCATTACTTGTGTGTCTTGAGTCCTAACACAACCTTTGCCATCTGTGCTTGTGTGCTAGGATGCAAAGTACTATCTGAATTGCCTAGCCTAGTGCATGTTGTTTGAGTCATTTCTGAGTGAGATAAGCATGTGTGAGAAGAGTGCTAACCTGAGCCTATTTAACATTGATATCAGTCATTTTCCTGAGAGGTTTCAGTTCACCCATTGTTTGCATTGTAACTCCTTGTGTGAACAAAGATTCTTCCTTCCTTCACTACCTATTGTTTGCCTTGTAACTCTTTGTGTGAATAATGAGTTTTCCATGCTTGATTACCCATTGTTTGCATTGTTACACCTTGTGGGAACAATGAGTCTTCCTTGCTTCATTTCCCATTTTTTGCAATTTAACTCCTTGTGTGAGTCTTCCTTCATTTCCCATTGTTTACATTGTAACTCCTTGTGTGAACTATGAGTCTTCCTTGCTTCATTACCCATTGTTTGCGTTGTAACTCATTGTGTGAACAATGAGTCTTCCTTCCTTCATTACCCATTGTTTGCATTGTAACTCCTTGTGTGAACAATGGTTCTTGCTTGCTTCGTTACCTATTGTTTGCATTGCAACTCGTTGTATGAACAATGAGTCTTCCATGCTTCATGACCCGTTGTTTGCATTGTAACTCCTTGTGTGAACAAAGAGTCTTCCTTCCTACAGTACCTATTGTTTGCCTTGTAACTATTTGTATGAACAATGAGTCTTCCTTGCTTGATTACCCATTATTTGCATTGTTACACCATGTGTGAACAATGAGTCTTCCTTGCCTTATTTCCCATTTTTTGCAATGTAACTCCTTGTGTGATTCTTCCTACATTACCCATTGTTTGCATTGTAACTCCTTGTGAGAACTATGAGTCTTCCTTTCTTTATTACCCATTGTTTGCATTGTAATTCCTTGTGTGAATAATGAGTCTTCCTTCCTTCATTACCCATTGTTTGCATTGTAACTCCTTGTGTGAACAATGAGTCTTCCTTCCTTCATTACCCATTGTTTGCATTGTAACTCATTGTGTGAACAATGAGTCTTCCTTCCTTCATTACCCATTTTTTGCATTGTAACTCCTTGTGTGAACTATGAGTCTTCCTTGATTCATTACCCATTATTTGCATTGTAACTCCTTGTGTGAACAATGACCCTTCCTTCCTTCATTACCCATTGTTTGCATTGTAACTCGTTGTGTGAACAATGAGTCTTCCTTGCTTCATGACCCGTTGTTTGCATTGTAACTCCTTGTGTGAACAAAGATTCTTCCTTTCTTCAGTACCTATTGTTTGCCTTGTAACTCTTTGTGTGAACAATGAGTCTTCCTTGCTTGATTACCCATTGTTTGCATTGTTACACCTTGTGTGAACAATGAGTCTTCCTTGCTTCATTTCCCATTTTTTGCAATGTAACTCCTTGTGTGAGTCTTCCTTCATTTCCCATTGTTTGCATTGTAACTCCTTGTGTGAACAATGAGTCTTCCTTGCTTCATTACCCATTATTACATTGTAACTCCTTGTGTGAACAATGAGTCTTACTTGCTTCATTACCCATTGTTTGAATTGTAACACCTTGTGTGAACAATGAGTCTTCTTTGCTTCATTACCCATGGTTTGCATTGTAACTCCTTGTGTGAACAAGGAGCCTTACTTCCTTCATACCCATTTTTTGCCATTGTACTCCTTGTTGTGAACCTATGAGCTTCCTTGCTTCAGCATCACCAATTGTTTGCATTGTTAACTTCTTGTGTGAACAAGAGTCTTCCTTCCTTCATTACCAATTGTTGGCATTTGTTAAACTCATCTTGTCCGTGAACAATGAGCCTTACTTCCTTCATTTACCCCCATTTTGCATTGTAACTACTTGTGTAACTATGAGCTTCACTCCTTGAATTCTATTACCATTGTTTGCATTGTAACTCCTTGTTTGAACAAGAGTCTTCCTTACTTCATTAAACATTGTTTGACATTGTAAACTCGTGCGTGAACAATGAGTCTTCCATGTTCTCATTACCCATTGTTTTGGCATTGTAACTTATTGTTTGGAACAATGAGTCTTCATTGCTTCATTACCCATTGGTTTGCACATTTGTAACTACTTGTGTGAAAATGAGTCTTCTTCCTTCATTACCATTGTTTGAATGTAAATCCTTGTGTGAATAATGAGTCTTCCTTCCTTCATTACCCATTGCTTTCATTGTAACTCCTTGTGTGAACAATGAGTCTTCCTTTCTTCATTACCCATTGTTTGCATTGTAACTCCTTGTGTGAACAATGAGTCTTCCTTCCTTCATTACCCATTGTTTGCATTCTAACTCCTTGTGTGAACAATGGTTCTTCCATGCTTCATGACCCGTTGTTTGCATTGTAACTCCTTGTGTGAACAAAGAGTTTTACTTCGTTCAGTACCTATTGTTTGCCTTGTAACTCTTTGTATGAACAATGACTCTTCCTTGCTTGATTACCCATTGTTTGCATTGTTACACCATGTGTGAACAATTAGTCTTCGTTGCTTCATTTCCCATTTTTTGCAATGTAACTCATTGTGTGATTCTTCCTTCATTACCCATTGTTTGCATTGTAACTCCTTTTGTTAATAATGAGTCTTCCTTGCTTCATTACCCATTGTTTGCATTGTAACTCGTTGTGTGAACAATGAGTCTTCGTTGCTTCATTACCCATTGTTTGAATTGTAACTCCTTGTGTGAACAATGAGTCTTCCTTGCTTCATTACCCATTGTTTGCATTGTAACTCGTTGTGTGAACAATGAGTCTTCCTTGCTTCATTACCCATTGTTTGCATTGTAACTCGTTGTGTGAACAATGAGTCTTCCTTGCTTCATTACCCATTGTTTTGCATTGTAACTCCTTGTGTGATGAATGATTCTTCCTTGCTTCGTTACCCATTGTTTGCATTGCAACTCGTTTTATGAACAATGAGTCTTCCATGCTTCATGACCCATTGTTTGCATTGTAACTCATTGTGTGAATAAAGATTTTTCCTTCCTTCTGTACTTATTGTTTCCCTTGTAACTCTTTGTGTGAACAATGAGTCTTTCTTGCTTGATTACCCATTGTTTGCATTGTTATACCTTGTGTGAACAATGAGTCTTCCTTGCTTCATTTCCCATTTTTTGCAATGTAACTCCTTGTGTGAGTCTTCCTTCATTACAAATTGTTTGCATTGTAACTCCTTGTGTGTACTATGAGTCTTCCTTGCTTCATCACCCATTGTTTACATTGTAACTCCTTGTGTGAACAATGAGTCTTCCTTGCTTCATCACCCATTGTTTGCATTGTAACTTCTTGTGTGAACAATGAGTCTTCCTTCCTTCATTACCCATTGTTTGCATTGTAACTCATTGTGTGAACAATGAGTCTTCCTTCTTTCATTACCCATTTTTTGCATTGTAACTCCTTGTGTGAACTATGAGTCTTCCTTGATTCATTACCCATTGTTTGCATTGTAACTCCTTGTGTGAACAATGACCCTTCCTTCCTTCATTACCCATTGTTTCCATTGTAACTTGTTGTGTGAACAATGAGACTTCCATGCTTCATTACCCATTGTTTGCATTGTAACTCCTTGTTTGAACAATGAGTCTTCCTTGCTTCATTACCCATTGTTTGCATTGTAACTCCTTGTGTGAACAATGAGTCTTCCTTCCTTCATTACCCATTGTTTGAATTGTAACTCCTTGTGTGACCAATGAGTCTTCCTTCCTTCATTACCCATTGCTTGCATTGTAACTCCTTGTGTGAACAATGAGTCTTCCTTTCTTCATTACCCATTGTTTGCTTTGTAACTCCATTATGAACAATGAGTCTTCCTTCCTTCATTACCCATTGTTTGCATTCTAACTCCTTGTGTGAACAATGGTTCTTCCATGCTTCATGACCCGTTGTTTGCATTGTAACTCCTTGTGTGAACAAAGAGTCTTCCTTCCTTCAGTACCTATTGTTTGCCTTGTAACTCTTTGTATGAACAATGAGTCTTCCTTGCTTGATTACCCATTGTTTGCATTGTTACACCATGTGTGAACAATGAGTCTTCGTTGCTTCATTTCCCATTTTTTGCAATGTAACTCCTTGTGTGATTCTTCCTTCATTGCCCATTGTTTGCATTGTAACTCCTTTTGTGAATAATGAGTATTCCTTGCTTCATTACCCAGTGTTTGGATTGTAACTCATTGTGTGAACAATGAGTCTTCGTTGCTTCATTACCCATTGTTTTAATTGTAACTCCTTGTGTGAACAATGAGTCTTACTTGCTTCATTACCCATTGTTTGCATTGTAACTCCTTGTGTGATGAATGATTATTCCTTGCTTCGTTACCCATTGTTTGTATTGCAACTCGTTTTATGAACAATGAGTCTTCCATGCTTCATGACCCATTGTTTGCATTGTAACTCATTGTGTGAACAATGAGTCTTCCTTGCTTGATTACCCATTGTTTGCATTGTTACACCATGTGTGAACAATTAGTCTTCGTTGCTTCATTTCCCATTTTTTGCAATGTAACTCATTGTGTGATTCTTCCTTCATTACCCACTGTTTGCATTGTAACTCCTTTTGTGAATAATGAGTCTTCCTTGCTTCATTACCCATTGTTTGCATTGTAACTCGTTGTGTGAACAATGAGTCTTCGTTGCTTCATTACCCATTGTTTGAATTGTAACTCCTTGTGTGAACAATGAGTCTTCCTTGCTTCATTACCCATTGTTTGCATTGTAACTTATTGTGTGAACAATGAGTCTTCGTTGCTTCATTACCCATTGTTTGAATTGTAACTCCTTGTGTGAACAATGAGTCTTCCTTGCTTCATTACCCATTGTTTGCATTGTAACTCCTTGTGTGACGAATGATTCTTCCTTGCTTCGTTACCCATTGTTTGCATTGCAACTCGTTTTATGAACAATGAGTCTTCCATGCTTCATGACCCATTGTTTGCATTGTAACTCATTGTGTGAACAAAGATTTTTCCTTCCTTCAGTACTTATTGTTTCCCTTGTAACTCTTTGTGTGAACATTGAGTCTTTCTTGCTTGATTAACCATTGTTTGCATTGTTATACCTTGTGTGAACAATGAGTCTTCCTTGCTTCATTTCCTATTTTTTGCAATGTAACTCCTTGTGTGAGTCTTCCTTCATTACAAATTGTTTGCATTGTAACTCCTTGTGTGAACTATGAGTCTTCCTTGCTTCATCACCTATTGTTTGCATTGTAACTCCTTGTGTGAACAATGAGTCTTCCTTGCTTCATCACCCATTGTTTGCATTGTAACTTCTTGTGTGAACAATGAGTCTTCCTTCCTTCATTACCCATTGTTTGCATTGTAACTCATTGTGTGAAGAATGAGTCTTCCTTCCTTCATTACCCATTTTTTGCATTGAAACTCCTTGTGTGAACTATGAGTCTTCCTTGATTCATTACCCATTGTTTGCATTGTAACTCCTTGTGTGAACAATGACCCTTCCTTCCTTCATTACCCATTGTTTGCATTGTAACTCGTTGTGTGAACAATGAGTCTTCCATGCTTCATTACCCATTGTTTGCATTGTAAATCCTTGTTTGAACAATGAGTCTTCCTTGCTTCATTACCCATTGTTTGCATGGTAACTCCTTGTGTGAACAATGAGTCTTCCTTCCTTCATTACCCATTGTTTGAATTGTAACTCCTTGTGTGACCAATGAGTCTTCCTTCCTTCATTACCCATTGCTTGCATTGTAACTCCTTGTGTGAACAATGAGTCTTCCTTTCTGCATTACCTATTGTTTGCTTTGTAACTCCTTTATGAACAATGAGTCTTCCTTCCTTCATTACCCATTGTTTGCATTCTAACTCCTTGTGTGAACAATGGTTCTTCCATGCTTCATGACCCGTTGTTTGCATTGTAACTCCTTGTGTGAACAAAGAGTCTTCCTTCCTTCAGTACCTATTGTTTGCCTTGTAACTCTGTGTATGAACAATGAGTCTTCCTTGCTTGATTACCCATTGTTTGCATTGTTACATCATGTGTGAACAATGAGTCTTCGTTGCTTCATTTCCCATTTTTTGCAATGTAACTCCTTGTGTGATTCTTCCTTCATTACCCATTGTTTGCATTGTAACTCCTTTTGTGAATAATGAGTATTCCTTGCTTCATTACCCAGTGTTTGCATTGTAACTCATTGTGTGAACAATGAGTCTTCGTTGCTTCATTACCCATTGTTTTAATTGTAACTCCTTGTGTGAACAATGAGTCTTACTTGCTTCATTACCCATTGTTTGCATTGTAACTCCTTGTGTGTTGAATGATTCTTCCTTGCTTCGTTACCCATTGTTTGTATTGCAACTCGTTTTATGAACAATGAGTCTTCCATGCTTCATGACCCATTGTTTGCATTGTAACTCATTGTGTGAACAAAGATTCTTCCTTCCTTCAGTACTTATTGTTTCCCTTGTAACTCTTTGTGTGAACAATGAGTCTTCCTTGCTTGATTACCCATTGTTTGCATTGTTACACCTTGTGTGAACAATGAGTCTTCCTTTCTTCATTTCCCATTTTTTGCAATGTAACTCCTTGTGTGAGTCTTCCTTCATTTCACATTGTTTGCAATGTAACTCCTTGTGTGAACTATGAGTCTTCCTTGCTTCATTACCCATTGTTTGCATTGTAACTACTTGTGTGAACAATGAGTCTTCCTTCCTTCATTACCCATTGTTTGCATTGTAACTCCTTGTGTGAACAATGGCTCTTGCTTGCTTCGTTACCCATTGTTTGCATTGCAACTCGTTTTATGAACAATGAGTCTTCCATGCTTCATGACCCATTGTTTGCATTGTAACTCATTGTGTGAACAAAGATTCTTCCTTCCTTCAGTACTTATTGTTTCCCTTGTAACTCTTTGTGTGAACAATGAGTCTTCCTTGCTTGATTACCCATTGTTTGCATTGTTACACCTTGTGTGAACAATGAGTCTTCCTTGATTCATTTCCTATTTTTTGCAATGTAACTTCTTGTGTGAGTCTTCCTTCATTTCACATTGTTTGCAATGTAACTCCTTGTGTGAACTATGAGACTTCCTTGTTTGATTACCCATTGTTTGCATTGTAACTCCTTGTGTGAACAATGAGTCTTCCTTCCTTCATTACCCATTGTTTGCATTGTAACTCCTTGTGTGAACAATGGTTCTTGCTTGCTTCGTTACCCATTGTTTGCATTGCAACTCGTTGTATGAACAATGAGTCTTCCATGCTTCATGACCCGTTGTTTGCATTGTAACTCCTTGTGTGAACAAAGAGTCTTCTTCCTTCAGTACCTATTGTTTGCCTTGTAACTCTTTGTATGAACAATGAGTCTTCCTTGCTTGATTACCCATTGTTTGCATTGTTACACCATGTATGAAAAATGAGTCTTCCTTGATTCATTTCCCTTTTTTTGCAATGTAACTCCTTGTGTGATTCTTCTTTCATTACCCATTGTTTGCAATTGCAACTCCTTGTGAGAACTATGAGTCTTCCTTTCTTCATTACCCATTCTTTGCATTGTAACTCCTTGTGTGAACAATGAGTCTTCCTTCCTTCATTACCCATTGTTTGCATTGTAACTCCTTGTGTGAACAATGAGTCTTCCTTTCTTCATTACCCATTGTTTGCATTGTTACACCTTGTCTGAACAATGAGTCTTCCTTGCTTCAATTCCCTTTTTTTTTTGCAATGTAACTCCTTGTGTAAGTCTTCCTTCATTACCCATTGTTTGCATTGTAACTCCTTGTGTGAACAATGAGTCTTCCTTGCTTCATTACCCATTGTTTGCATTGTAACCCGTTGTGAAAACAATGAGTCTTCCTTGCCTCATTACTTATTGTTAGTATGGACATTATAGTGGCTCTTCCTAGAACTCAGAGGTTCAAGGACTCAGTCATGGTGGTTGTGGACATATTTAGTAAAATGGCACACTTTGTTGCATGCAAGAAGACTGAAGATGCCATGGGAGTTGCAGACTTGTATTTCAAGGAAATTGTGCAGCTCCATGGAGTACCAAGAACCATAGTATCTGACAGAGATACTAAGTTCATGAGTCACTTCTGGAGGACACTTTGGAAGCTGCTAAAGACAAGGCTCCTGTTCAGCACTTCTCATCATCCCCAAACTGATGGACAAACAGAAGTAACAAACAAGACTCTAGGCAGGATCCTTAGGTGTATCATTTCAAGGACTTTAAAGGATTGGGATTTGAAGCTGGCACAGGCAGAGTTTGCTTTCAACAGAGCCCCCTCCACCAGCACAGGTAAAAGTCCATTTGAAATTGTTTATGGCACTAACCCCTTGATGCCAACAGACCTTGTACCTATGGCAAAGAAGGTAGTGCCCTATGATGCAAAGAACAGAGTGGAACAGATGATGCAGATACATGCCAAGGTGAAACAGGAAAATGAGAGGACTAATGAGATGTATAAGGCCAGGGCAAAGGGTCCAAAGAAGTCCAAAGAGTTCAAGGCAGGAGATCTAGTGTGGTTGCACCTAAGGAAGGAGAGGTTTCCTGACAAGAGAAAGAACAAGCTAAGTCCAAGAGCAGAGGGTCCCTTTGAGGTCATAGAGAAGTTGGGTTCCAATGCATACAAGATTGACCTCCCAGGAGAGTATGGGGTACATGGAACATTCAATGTGGGTGATCTGAGCCCATACTATGGAGAGTCTGATGAGGAGAACAGTGAGGATTTGAGGGCAAATCCTTTTCAAGAAGGAGAGTTTGCAACAGGAGTAGAACTCCATCCTCACCAAGCCAAGTACTCAGCTAGCCAGAACTACACCATTGAAGCCAAAGGGTCCCAACCAAACCCCAACCAGATAAGCAAGAACCCCACACCAAAGGCACCAGGTATAACATTCCCCAAGCAACCCCATAAAAGTCAAGAAGCAGCAGGAAATCAAGCAGGCACAGCCACAAGAAGGGTCACAAGAGCAGGGTCCAGTTTTCTGAAAACAAGCCAAGACCAGCCAAAGTATCAACCAAATATCATGCAGCACAAGTCCAACCAAGGGCTCCACCTTCTTTTCCCTTAAAGATGAGGTCCTTAGCAAGAGAAAAGTCCAGGACAAGTTTTCCAAATAAATTCGAGAAGTCCATCTAAAATAGCCTAGAAGAGTGAAGGTCATATAAAGGAGTCAGCTGGCACCAAGGCCAATATTTATGTCCAAGCTCCTTATTTTTGTGTATGATCAACATCAGGTGTAGCTAGTATGTTAGGAAGGTCGTATATGAGGCCTTTGTCAGTCCCAAACATAGCAAGAACAAGCTAGGCAAAGACTCCCCAAGACAGTAAACAGAATTGCCATTTCTGGAAAGGGACAAACCTGCTTTTCAGTCTTCTTTTTTCTGTGATTTGCAGTCTGTTTTTGTTGTCTTCATTAGCTGACTTTGTAGTTTGTTTTCAGTAAGATGTAAGGCTTTTAAAGCCCTTAGATGTCTTTGTTTTCAAGGGTCAAGATCTGTTGTAATTGCCTATATAAGGCCTACTTGTAACCTAAAGAAAGCAGACTTGAATATCATATTTCTGAACTTTGTTCAAAATAATTCTTCAGCAAAAGCTAAGTGTTGTAGCATTTCTTAGTGAGCTTGTGTGTGAGCTAAGACTGCAGTGTTTATAATTCATTACTTGTGTGTCTTGAGTCCTAACACAACCTTTGCCATCTGTGCTTGTGTGCTAGGATGCAAAGTACTATCTGAATTGCCTGGCCTAGTACAGGTTGTTTGAGTCATTTCTAAGTGAGATAAGCCTGTGTGAGAAGAGTGCTAACCTGAGCCTATTTAACATTGATATCACTCATTTTCCTGAGAGGTTTCAGTTCAATTGGTTATCAGAGCTTTGGTTTGTGAGTTCATTTACCTACCTACATTAAAAACAGAAAAACTACCATGAGTGAAGAGAGATTAGCAGGGTTTGAAACCACAGTTCATGGCCTTGCTAGAACTGTCATGGAGGTTACAGCTGCAGCAGGAGCTGGGGCACAGGGCAGGGCAGAATCCAACAATAGGGACAAGGGGGATCAAGGGGTGAGCACTGGTAACCAAGGGGAGGTCTACATGGGTATCCAGGGGTCAATCTGGGGGCAAGGGATGGGTAACAAAGGGGAGAGTTTCAAACTGATAAATGCTAGCCAGGACCATGTCACAATGAGGGTCCATGATAGCCAAGACACGAGCCAGGACATGAGCCAAGACACGAGCCAAGCTAACCAAAGACAAGCCCACCCACACCCAACCACAAAATCACAAAAACAGCCTACAACAGCCACTTGGGGAAGGCATAACTACCACCACACTTTGAACCACCAGCTACCACCAAGCCCAGCTAAAACCTTACCCACCTAGGTCCAAAAAAGTCCTAGGGAACCAGTTCCAAAACACAACACAACTACCCTAAAAATCCAAATCAAAACAGCCTACCCAAAGCATAAAGCATAAAGCAGTCTTTCCATTTCTAGCTAAAAACTGAAAGACTATCTCCAAAAGTCTTTCCTTGTCTTCCCTACTATTAGAACTACTGCAGAAGAAGGTCAAGGAGCATTGATGAGCCTCGTCCACAAGCTTCAAGCCAACACCAAGCAACAAACACAACCTGGAGCATGTCACTATCAAATGTCTGCATTTTGTCTGTTTTCTTTTGTATTGTCAGTCTGTATTTGTAGCCAGTATTTTGTTATATTTCAGCAACTAATCATGGCCCTTAGATGATCCTCTAGGGTTGTATTAGATCAAGCATTGAGGCCTATATAAGGACCCATGCTCTTTTGTACAAGGCAGTTGTTAATTGAATGAAAAACTTGAGCATTGTTCTCATTTCTAAAATCTTTCCAACTTGTGCTTTGCCTTAGTTGAAAGTCAGGCCAGATAACTTCCTGTGCTAGGCTGTGGTTGTTGATCTAAGTCTGTGGCAAGTCATATATCCCTGTGCTTAGACTGTGGGGTGTTTGCTTGTTGTTTAGTTCAAGTCTACTTACCTGTGCTAGGCTGTGGTAAGGAGTCTTAACTAGTCTAGTTTGTTGTTTGATTCCCTGTGTTGAGCTGTGGGAGTTGAGTGACATCCATATCCTGTACTAGTTAAGAGTCAAGAGTCCAAATACATACACACCCCTATAATATCACTGCAATTCTGGCATCAGAGCTTTGGTTGTGAGGCCATTGTTATCCTAACTACAACAAAAACACAAAAAATAACCCAATGAGTGAAGAGAGGCTTGCAAGTATTGAAGGCAAGGTGGATCAGCTAGCAGGCACTGTCAATGTAGTGCTGGCTGCCTTGAACACTGTCATGGAGAACATTACACATCCACTGAGGGGAAGACCACCCCCTAGAGGCAGAGGCAGAGGTCGTGGCCACATGGGAATGGGAAGAGGACAGCCCCTGCAGGAGGAAGAAGGCTCAGACTCAGGTAAAAGCAACAGAACCTATGAGGAGATTCCAGAGCACACTGACAAGCATCTCAAGGTAGAAATTCCTGAATTCTCTGGTAGTTTAAACCCTGATGATCTATTAGAATGGATTAGGGATGTTGAGAAGGTATTTGAATACAAGAGTTACTCTGATATTAAGTCTTTTAAAGTTGCTGTGCTAAATTGAAAGGATATGCATCCCTATGGTTTGATAACTTAAAGCACCAAAGGATTAAGGAGGGTAAGGAACCTCTTAGGTCTTGGTCAAAACTGAAAAAGAAGATGCTAAACAAATTTGTCACTAAAGACTACACCCAAGATCTGTTCATTAAACTATCCAAACTGAAACAAGAAGAGAGGTCTGTAGAGGCATACCTCAGGGACTTTGAGCAATTGACTCTCCAGTGTGAGGTCAATGAGAAACCTGAGCAAAGGATTGCCAGAATCTTTGAGGGTTTAGATAGGAGCATTGCTGCTAGAGTAAGGATGCAACCTTTATGGTCCTATGATGATGTTGTCAACCTAGCTTTGAGGGTTGAAAAAATGGGGAAAACCAAACCAGCTCTACCTAAGCCTGTTACTAGACCTACATACAAACCTTAAAGTGGTATTAGGATGGGAGAGACCCCTAAGACAACCAGCCAATCAACCACAGACAAAGGAAAGGGAGTTGTGAACTCTAAACCCAACCCCACCCCAACTGAGAACAAAATCAGATGTTTCCAATGCCAAGGTTATGGTCACTTTAGGAAGGATTGTCCTTCTAAGAGAACCATGACACTTATGGAGGTAGAAGAGTGGGAGAAGGAGGGATTAGTTGAGCATGAGGTTGATGACAGCATGGTGTTAGAGGTAGTGACAGCTGAGGAGGAACCAATGCAGGACTTGGTCATGGCTCATCCTGACACAGGCCATAACTTGGTCCTATGGAGGGTCATGCACTCTCAACATACTCCATTGGAGAATGACCAGAGGTCCTTGATATTCAGAAGCAGATGCACCATTCAAGAGAGGGTCTGCAACTTGATCATTGATGGGGGGGAGTTGTACCAATGTGGCTTCTATCACCCTAGTGAACAAGCTAAGTCTGATTACTCAAGAGCATCCACACCCCTACAAACTGAGATGGCTTAACAAGGGGGCTGAGGTGAGGGTTGATAGGCAATGCCTGGTCCCATTCTCTATTGGGAAGGTATACCAAGATGAAGTGTTGTGTGATATAGTACCAATGGATGCCTGTCACCTACTACTAGAGAGGCCTTGGGAGTTTGATAGGAACACCACTCATCGGGGGAGGGATACCACCTACAACTTCAGGCATGGGGGAAAGAAGGTAACCTTGACACCTCTACCACCCAACCAGAGGAATTATGGGAGTCCCAATGTGCCAGAGGAGGTCAATGGGGTGTTGTTTTTATCAGAGGCAGCTATGATCAAAGAGATGAGGCAAGAACAACCTGTGATCATCTTGCTATCTAAGGAAGTTACAGAAGGGGAAGGCTCCACATTACCAGCAGAGGTTGAACCTCTGATCTTGAGATACAAAGAGGTCTTCCCATGGGAATTACCAGATGGACTACCACCCCTAAGAGGGATACAAAGAGGACTTGTACCAATGGCAAAGAAGGTGGTGCCCTATGATGCAAGGAACAGGGTAGAACAGATGATGCAGATACATGCTAAGGTGAAACAGCAAATTGAGAAGACTAATGAGATGTATAAAGCCAGAGCAAAGGGTCCAAAGAAGTCCAAAGAGTTCAAAGCAGGAGATCTAGTATGGTTGCACCTAAGGAAGGAGAGGTTTCCTGACAAAAGAAAGAACAAGCTAAGTCCAAGAGCAGAGGGTCCTTTTGAGGTCATGGAGAAGTTGGGGTCCAATGCATACAAGATTGACCTCCCAGGAGAGTATGGAGTACATGGAACATTCAATGTGGGTGATCTAAGTCCATACTATGGAGAGTCTGATGAGGAGAACAGTGAGGATTTGAGGGCAAATCCTTTTCAAGAAGGAGAGTTTGAAACAGGAGTAGAGCTCCATCATCACCAAGCCAAGAACTCAACTAGCCAGGATTGCACCATTACAGCCAAAGGGTCCCAACCAACCCCCAACCAGACAAGCAAGAGCCCCACACCAAAGGCACCAGGTATAACACTCCCCAAGCCCCCCCATTACAGTCAAGAAGCAACAACAAGTCAAGCAAGCACAGCCACAAGAAGGGTCACAAGAGCAGGGTCCAGTTTCCTGAAAAACAGCCAAGACCAGCCAGAGTATCAATCCAATATCATGCAGTACAAGTCCAACCAAGGGCTCCATCTTCTTTTCCCTTAAAGTTGAGGTCCTTAGCAAGAGAAAAGTCCAGGACAAGTTTTCCAAATAAAGTCTAGAAGTCCATCTAAAACAGCCTAGAAGAGTGAAGGTCATATGGAGGAGTCAGCTGGCACCAAGGCCAATATTTCTGTCCAAAGCTCCTTATTTTTGTGTATGATCAACCTCAGGTGTAGTTAGTATGTTAGGAAGGTCGTATATGAAGCCTTTGTCAGTCCCAAACACAGCAAGAACAAGCCAAGCAAAGACTTCCCAAGACAGTTTGCAGACTTACCATTTCTGGAAAGAAACAAACCTACTTTTGCAGTCTTTCTTTTCTCTGTTTTGCAGTCTGTTTTTGTTGTCCTCATTAGCTGACTTTGTAGTTTGTTTTATCAGTAAGATGTAAGGCTTTTAAGCCCTTAGATGTCCTTGTTTTCAAGGGTCAGGATCTGTTGTAATTGCCTATATAAGGCCCAAGTTGTAACCTAAAGAAGGCGGACTTTGATTAATATAATTCTGAACTTTGTTCAAGCAATTCTCAGCAAAAGCTAAGTGTTGTAGCATTCCTTAGTAAGCTTGTGTGCGAGCTAAGATTGCAGTGTTAGAACTCATTACTTGTGTGTCTTGAGTCCTGCACAACCTTTGTCACCTGATACGAATTATACTCGGAAGAGTAATACTCGTATGAGTGCAGCGGAAACAAACGAATTGCACAGTCTGTTGTACTGTCCTATTTTAGATTATGGAACGAAATGGACTTAAAACAATGGAAATAACAAACATAATGAGGTAACAAATAAGATCCGAACGTACTAGGTACGACCTGATCTGATTCGTAAGGATATTTGACAAACTAGACCTATAATTTGCCAATGGGGTTGATTGAACTCAAGACCTATTGAGATACAATCGAGTTAGACTCGAAACGCATCGAAAGCTAACTAAAACTTGGTATGTAAACAACACGCCCAAATTAGAGAGAAAACACAAGTGTTTAACTTGATTTCTGAATATTTCTTAATTGATTGATTCATTGGATGGATAAAACAAACAGCAAAGAAGGCCTTAAATAGCCATCATCACACGCCTACAATGGCTGTTACAACATGGTAATAAACTACCTAATTTAAGACTCTTAAAGAGGCTCTTTACTAGGCTAAAACTTACCTATTCTAGCAGCCCTACAATAACTATAAACTAGCATCCTATGCAGCCACAAACTAGGTAGTAAACACTAGCTTAATGACTATAATTAACTCTTATTTATGACCGTCTAACAGCCATATTATATAACACAAATGCTGTAATAATCAAGACTTTAAATGACAATAAAGAAGGCTTAAATGACAGCAATTAAACAGTCAACATGACTGTTACATCAAAACTTGATCAGCTTCATGGTAGCATTAAAAAGGGCAGAAGACCGTTGCTTGAGGCTTTCTTGACTTAGGTTTACTTGGCTTCATTGTCTCCAATGATTACGCATAAGTTTCGTGTTATTGACTCAACAAACCAATCCCCTAACGAACTTGTGAACAAGATTTGAATTACAGCCCAACGAACTATTAACATTGACAATTAACTCATCAATGCTATCCATGATCGTATCATCAATAAAAATTCAGATTCAAAACTTATGTTTGGTCTCTCAGACAAACCGTGTGAAACGTTTGTTTGTGACTCGGATTTGCTAATCCAAAAACTAGTGATTAGTTAGGACGCGTTTCTTAGCTATTACTCGATTAGAACCAATAGGTCTTGGTTAGCCAATCTCGTTCATCAAGTTATAGGTCTAACTTGGTGTCTGCTTATCCCTTTCATGTCTTATTCCGCTGCTCAATCGCATCATCACCTGTGCTTGTGTGCTAGGGTGCAAAGTACTATCTAAATTGCCTAGCCTAGTGCAGGTTGTTGGAGTCATTTCTGAGTGAGTTAAGCTTGTGTGAGAAGAGTGCTAGCCTTAGCCTATTTAACATTGATATCACTCTTTTTCCTGAGAGGTTTCAGTTCATATACCAAGATGAAGTGTTGTGTGATGTAGTACCAATGGATGCCTGTCACCTGCTACTAGGGAGGCCTTGGGAGTTTGATAGGAACACCACTCATCAGGGGAGGGATAACACCTATAGCTTCAGGCATGGGGGAAAGAAGGTAACCTTGACACCTCTACCACCCAACCAGAGGAATTATGGGAGTCCCAATGTACCAGAGGAGGTCAATGGGGTGTTGTTTTTATCAGAGGCAGCTATGATCAAAGAGATGAGGCAAGAACAACCTGTGATCATCTTGCTATCTAAGGAAGTTACAGAAGGGGAAGGCTCCACATTACCAGCAGAGGTTGAACCTCTTATCTTGAGATACAAAGAGGTCTTCCCAAGGGAATTACCAGATGGACTACCACCCCTAAGAGGGATTGAGCACCACATTGATTTGGTCCCAGGTTCTGTGTTGCCAAATAGGCCAGCCTACAGGAGTGACCCAACTGCCACCAAGGAGTTGCAGAAGCAGATTGAGGAGCTTATGAGCAAAGGGTTTGTGAGGGAGTCCCTAAGCCCTTGTGCTGTACCTGCTCTACTAGTGCCTAAGAAGGATGGCACCTGGAGGATGTGCACTGACAGCAGAGCAATCAACAACATTACAGTCAAGTATAGGTTCCCCATTCCCAGGCTAGATGACATGCTTGATGAGCTAAGTGGAGCTCAGTTCTTTTCCAAGATTGATCTAAGGCAGGGTTACCATCAGGTGAGGCTCAGAGAGGGGGATGAATGGAAGACTGCATTCAAGACAAAACATGGTCTGTATGAATGGCTTGTCATGCCATTTGGACTATCCAATGCACCAAGCACCTTCATGAGACTTATGACAGAAGTGTTGAGACCTTGTTTGTGTTGTAGTAGGTGTCCTCCACAATAGTGCGCCACATAATAAATCTTATTATGGAATATAATTGGGATAATTATTGACTATATATATGATTAGTCAGTTGATTAACGTAAATCAATAACGGTTGGCTGACTAGAGTTTGACGTTATTGTCGTTTGACGGCGGTGATCAACTGATCCCTTTCGGTCACACCTAAAGGATGACATCCAAATAGTAACTAATTATTTGTATACGATACAGTTTATTAGTACATTACATATATATTTGATATGTACGAGAGTTAATTGTTAGAAATTGAGTTAAGAACTCAAAATTCGATTAAACTTATTTTTCAATTATTCGATAATTGACTAATAAATTTATATCTTATTTTAATACGATTAAATAAGATTTAACTTAGTAATTAATCGTTAAATTACTAAATTAGTTGAGGTTTTGAGATAGAGGTAATTAGTTAATTATATTTACAAAGGAGTTGTAAAATAAATTAACTAAGCATTGTGGGACCCATTATATATTGATATAATGGTAAAATATTACTTAACATGTTAAGTACATATTATTTATTTAATTGAGTCATATAATTGTTATATGATCAAATTAACACTTAATTATACAAGATAATTAACCATATGATCAATAAGTATTTGTGAGACAAATATCAAAAATCAAAATGGACCTAACTAGACCAATAGTGGCCGGTTGGTATGTAGTTAGTATAGTGATGATTGTTGTTCATATTTATACTCTTTGGTTAGCATTTGAAAGTGACATAACAAATATAATACAATCATCACTTATACTACAACACTCCACACAAATGCATGTGAAGAAATCAAGCAAAATAAGAGTCCTTTATGGACTAAAGTGACCGGCCAAATGGCTTTAAAAATGGGCAATTGTGTTCATTTTTCACTTACTTCATTTTGTGCAATTGTCATACTTCTCTCTAAAACTCTTCTTCTCACTATAAACTCTCAAATACTAATATTTACTAAGTATTACTAGTGTAGTAATGACATGACCAAGGAAGTCTTACTACTGAGTGAAGCTGAGATGGTTCAAGAGCTTATGGGTGATGAAGTTGTGTTCATCCTACTAACCAAAGAGATCCTACTTCCCCAAGGAAGCATTCCAGCTGAGGTTCAACAAGTACTAAAGGATTATGGGATGTGTTCCCTGCTGAGTTGCCTAGTGGACTACCCCCTCTTAGAGGGATAGAGCATCATATTGATCTCATTCCTGGAGCAATGCTACCCAACAAACCTGCTTACAAAAGTGATCCAAAGGCCACTCAAGAGCTACAAGCTCAGGTTGGTGACTTACTCAGCAAGGGTTTTGTGAGGGAGTCCCTAAGCCCATGTGCAGTTCCTGCCTTGCTAGTGCCCAAGAAGGATGGGTCCTGGAGGATGTGCATAGACAGTAGGGCCATCAACAACATTACCATCAAATACAGGTTCCCTATACCAAGGTTGAATGATATCCTGGATGAACTGAGTGGGGCTCAGGTCTTCTCCAAGATTGATCTAAGGCAGGGATATCACCAAGTAAGGATCAGGGCTGGGGATGAGTGGAAGACAGCCTTCAAGACCAAGCATGGGTTGTATGAATGGTTGGTCATGCCCTTTGGTTTATCTAATGCTCCAAGCACCTTTATGAGGTTGATGACTGAGGTTCTAAGGCCCTACCTGGGGAAGTTCATTGTTGTATACTTTGATGACATATTGGTCTACAGCCCCTCAACAGAAGAACACCTCCAACACCTAAGATTGTTATTTGAAGTCCTAAGGAAACACAAGTTGTTTGGCAAGATGGAAAAGTGTACATTCATGCAGGAAGAGGTTCAGTTCTTGGGGTTCATTATTTCCAAAGAAGGAGTGGCTGTTGATCAAGACAAGGTAAAGGCCATAAGGGAGTGGCAGGTCCCCAAAACTATAACTGAAGTGAGGAGCTTCCATGGGCTGGCTTCCTTCTACAGGAGGTTCATCAAAGGATTCAGTTCCATCATGGCCCCCTTAACTGAGTGCATGAAGAAAGGAGAGTTTAGGTGGAATGACAAGGCTGAGAGGTCCTTCAATATCATCAAAGACCTCTTGTGTGAGTCTCCCCTACTTGTTCTCCCTGATTTTAACAAACTATTTGAAGTAGAATGTGATGCTAGTGGCATAGGCATTGGTGCTGTCCTAATGCAAGAGCAAAAACCTGTGGCCTACTTTAGTGAGAAGCTGAGTGGTGCTAAGCTCAACTACTCAACCTATGACGAAGAATTCTATGCCATAGTCAGAGCCTTGAACCATTGGGGTCACTACCTGAAGCCCAAACCCTTTGTACTACACTCTGACCACCAGGCACTCAAGTACATCAATGGGCAACATAAGTTGAATGCTAGGCATGCTAAGTGGGTGGAGTATTTGCAGTCCTTCTCATTCTCCAGTAAGTACATTGAGGGGAAAACAATGTAGTGGCAGATGCTTTGTCAAGGAGAACCATGATGCTGACATACATGGAGCAAAGAGTGCTTGGGTTTGAGCACATGAAGGAGCTTTATAGGGAGGATCCTGATTTCAAAGAAGACTGGGTGGCAAGACTGGAGGGCACCACTAAGAATGGGAGTAGATACTCAGTGCAGGAAGGATTCTTGTTCCTAGGGAACAAACTCTATATACCAAAGGGTCCTTATAGGGGGTTGTTAGTGAAAGAAGTCCACTCAAATGGTCTAGCTGGCCACTTTGGCATCCAAAAGACCTATGACATGCTGCAGGAACAATTCTATTGGCCAAGGATGTTGGGAGATGTTCAGGATGTGATAAGAAGGTGTAGTGCTTGCCAGAGGTCCAAGTCATTCTTTCAGGCTGGAGCATACACCCCCTTGCCAGTCCCAGACAAGCCTTGGGAGGATGTTAGTATGGACTTTATAGTGGCTCTTCCTAGAACTCAGAGGGGCAAGGACTCAATCATGGTGGTTGTGGACAGATTTAGTAAGATGGCACACTTTGTTGCTTGCAAGAAAACTGAAGATGCCATGGGAGTTGCAGACTTGTATTTCAAGGAGATTGTGAAGCTCCATGGAGTACCAAGAACCATAGTATCTGACAGGGATACTAAGTTCATGAGTCACTTCTGGAGGACACTTTGGAAGCTTCTAAAGACAAGGCTCCTGTTCAGCACCTGTCATCATCCCCAAACTGATGGGCAGACAGAGGTAACAAACAAGACTCTGGGCAGGATTCTGAGGTGTATCATTTCAAGGTCTTTAAAGGATTGGGATTTGCAGCTGGCACAGGCAGAATTTGCTTTCAACAGAGCCCCCTCCACCAGTACAGGTAAAAGTTCATTTGAAGTTGTTTATGGCACTAACCCCTTGATGCCAATAGAACTTGTACCAATGGCAAAGAAGGTGGTGCCCTATGATGCAAGGAACAGGGTAGAACAGATGATGCAGATACATGCTAAGGTGAAACAGCAAATTGAGAAGACTAATGAGATGTATAAAGCCAGAGCAAAGGGTCCAAAGAAATCCAAAGAGTTCAAAGCAGGAGATCTAGTATGGTTGCACCTAAGGAAGGAGAGGGTTCCTGACAAAAGAAAGAACAAGCTAAGTCCAAGAGCAGAGGGTCCTTTTGAGGTCATGGAGAAGTTGGGGTCCAATGCATACAAGATTGACCTCCCAGGAGAGTATGGAGTACATGGAACATTCAATGTGGGTGATCTGAGCCCATACTATGGAGAGTCTGATGAGGAGAACAATGAGGATTTGAGGGCAAATCCTTTTCAAGAAGGAGAGTTTGAAACAGGAGTAGAGCTCCATCATCACCAAGCCAAGAACTCAGCTAGCCAGGATTGCACCATTACAGCCAAAAGGTCCCAACCAACCCCCAACCAAACAGGCAAGAGCCCCACACCAAAGGCACCAGGCATAACACTCCCCAAGCACCCCCTATTATGGTCCAAATTCCTGAAAAACAGCCAAGACCAGCCAGAGTATAAATCAAATATCATGCAGTACATGAAAGTCCATAGACCTTAATTAGACTCCTCTAATTAGTTGCTAAATTACTTGTTAATTTAGTATTTAATTATCTATGTAACATGCATGCAAATATAAAGACATTTATATAAAAGAAGAAAATTCCTCACATTGATATGGAAATTATATGGGCACAACAAGAACTCCTTCTTGTTGTTCTTGAGCTATAAATATGGATGAACACATGAAATCTCCAAACTAGAAGACCTCCTTCAATTTGCACCAAGATTAACCCAAATAATCTACCCTTATTATTAACTAGATAATAAGATAGATATAATACTACTAATATTATGACTATATTACTACACTAGTAATACTTAGTAAATATTAGTATATGAGAGTTTTAGTGAGAAGAAGAGTTTTTAGAGAGAAGTTAAACAAATTGAACAAAAATGAATTGATAAATGATGAACAACAATTGTCCATTAAGAAGCCAAAATGGCCGGATGATATAGTCCAAATATGGACTATTATTTTGTTCAATTTTTGTCACATGCATTAGAGTGGAGTGTTGTATTATATATGATGATTATTCTTACTTGTAATGTCACTTTCATAAGTAACTAAATAGTAAAAACAAGAACAAAATCATCACCCTTCTAACTACATACCAACCGGTCCATTATGGCTTAGTTTGGTCCATTTTGATTTTTGATATTTGTCTCACAAATACTTATTGATCATATGGTTAATTATCTTGTATAATTAAGTGTTAATTTGATCATATAACAATTATATGACTCAATTAAATCAATAATATGTACTTAACATTTTAAGTAATATTTTACCATTATATCAATATATAATGGGTCCCACAATGCTTAGTTAATTTATTTTACAACTCTTTGTAAATATAATTAACTAATTACCTCTATCTCAAAACCTCAACTAATTTAGTAATTTAACGATGAATTACTAAGTTAAATCTTATTTAATCGTATTAAAATAAGATATAAATTTATTAGTCAATTATCGCATAATTGAAAAATAAGCTTAATCGAATTTGAGTTCTTAACTCAATTTCTAACAATTAACTCTCGTACATATCGAATATATGTAATGTACTAATTAACTGTTTCGTATACAAATAATTAGTTACTATTTGGATTTCATCCTTTAGGTGTGACCGAAAGGGATCAGTTGATCACCGCCGTCAAACGACAATAACGTCAAACTCTAGTTAGCCAACCGTTATTGATTTACGTTAATCAACTGACTAATCATATATATAGTCCATAAATATCCCAATTATATTCCTTAATAAGATTTATTATGTGGCGCACTATTGTGGAGGACACCTACTCCAACAATCTCCCACTTGTTTGACACAAGTGTGCGTCACCAATTCTCTTGTCTCTTTATCACATCTCCCACTCAACGCAAGGTGTCTTTCAGGTCGCACTTGAGATTGACAATATCTAGAGTGGTTTTCTCGATAGGGAGAGTAACTGTCTGACCGGAAAATCTACCATAGATCTCTTTCCGAGCGTGGCCACGCATTTACAGTAACTTCTCCTCGAGTGGCCTAAAGATGTTTTTTACCCAACGTGGGTGGAAAATTCCTGTTCATCCATCTACTCTGTATGATGCAGATCACCATGATCCTGAAGAAGTCCATCGGCCTCCTTTTACGGCACGGCCTAGAACATCAACCAAAACCAATCGGAAACTGCACCGACTCAGATAGACGGTCGCCAGTCAAAAGAATCGACTTATAGGAATAAGATTGAAGACCCTGCCACGACCAGGCATCAAATAATTGATTTAAGGGTCTCTACAATGTCACTGTCCGACAGAGTGTCATACAGTCTGTCTATGTAAACGACCAGTCATCTCCATGACCCCATGGTGCTGAACCAACCATCGATCGACTTACAATCTAGTCACTTCGAGACGTCACCTCATTGAGTGACTAGGGACAAATACTAAGTTCGTCCTGTTCACTTGAATTGGGTTCAACCTTTCTTTCAACCAATTCGGATAACCAAAGTATTAAAATTTAGTCAAACTAAATAATGGAGTTTTTAATGAAACTCTAACAATGAATGCGATTATCAAATATTTGGAAAAATTGATACGCTATCAATAATTTCATATCTTATAATCTTTAGCAATTCAGGTACATATTTCAATCCCCATTGCACTGACATGACTATCATGTCCAGCCTGCAAAATGCATGGCTAATGGATTAGCAATACTTGCATCTCTCCCATCGTTCTGATTGCTATTTCTTTTTGTTTACGTAATCTCATATTACATAAAACTTTCTGAGTACGTGTCTAGGTTTGAATCTAGACTTAGGACTCTTGGCCTAAAGTTAGCTCCCACTGTTTTACCAGTATAATGGGATAGGATATACAGCTATATAAACTATTTCTAGTCCCTCCAATGCTGTCGAATCCAAGCTACTTTCATATGCATCATCATATGACGCAATGTACTCCATTTCCGTTTTTAAATCCGCAATGATAAACTGCCTGGAACACTTCCAGCGGATACATGACATTTCTATTTGAAAATGTCACTCCTACTTGGAACCTTTCCAATAGTATTTTCTGCTTGGAATTCTTCCAACAGATAAATCTTCTATAAAACACAGCCAGCTCGTGATTTCAAATCACTTTGATCAGTTTGGAAACTGAAGTCTGTGTAACTCTTACACGCAACTCATTTTAAACTCCAAACACATGGAACATATCTTTTAGTCCTTCGCAAGTACTAAGGATGTTCTTTATGGCTATTAAGTTACTCTCACTTGGATTTGATTGCAAATGATTCGTCATACTT
>JAIUZE010070608.1:0-31383 GCA_022085475.1 Heliosperma pusillum | reverse complement strand
TGTTAAGCTATAACAAAAGCAACAAATATTGTGGTTTTTCTGACCATGGCCAATAGATCGTTAAATTATTTGGATTTGGTATTTTCCTATTTTTACAAAAGCTTATGTCATCAAACTAAATTGTTGAATGTGTTTGTCGCGTGTCTGTCTTAGTAGAAAAATAAGGGAAGGAGACAATAAATGAGAAGAGGGAGGATAAAAGGAGAGGAGAGTAAGGGAATGCTGGGTGGGAAGAGGAGTAGAATGAATGATGCGGAAGGGAGGAGGGGAAGGGCTAGGAGACGGACAATTTAGATTGGACGTTAGTCCGATAAGGATGTGGCCGGATGTAGTTGGAAGCCTGGGAGGTTGGGCTGGATGTCGGGATTAAGGGAGTTGTAAATGGTAGGTGCTGAAATATCTGAGGGTGTTGTTTTAAGGACAATTTAGTTTTTTTAGCTTAAGAGTTGTCCAAAAAAAGAAATTTTTACTTCCAAATTATAAGGATAGTAGTATATCGAGAATTAGGCTAGAAGGATAATGAAGATTGCTAAAGTTATGGCCCTTCAATTATAGTTTGTTGTTTGTTGTTCCGTGATTCATCATTTTGAACACCGTTTTGCTGCTGGGGTCTAGAAAAGTGCAATTTTTGTAATTTGCTACTTTTTTTTTTATTGATTTTGTTAAATTTTTTGTATTATCCGAGACACGAATATATAGCTTATGATTAAGAGATCTTATAGTTAGGGTGACGATACTTGGTTCTCAGTATGTTGTCTTGTTTTGGATTATTTTTCGAAGACAATGGAGGAACTAGGGCTAGGCCCAAATGGGGGTCTGATCTATTGCATGGAGGAACTTGAAGATAACATGGACGACTGGCTTACATACAAGCTCGACGATTTTCTCGATGATGATTATTTGGTTTTCGATTGTCCTGGACAAATCGAACTCTTCTCCCACGTCCCTGTCCTTAAAAACTTTGTGGAGCACCTACACCGAAAGGATTTCAAAGTTTGTGTTGTCTATTTACTCGATTCTCATTTAATGACAGATGTTACTAAGTTCATCAGTGGGTGCCTTTCCTCTCTATCGGCCATGGTTCAACTCGAACTGTCTCACGTTAATATTTTGTCGAAAATAGATCTCGTGAAGAACAAGAAAGACCTAGAAGATTTCTTGCACCCAGAGCCACAACTGTTACTATCACAGTTGAACAATCGAATGGCTCCCCAGTTTGTGAAGTTGAACAAAGCTTTGATCGATCTTATAGATGAGTATAGTATGGTAAGCTTCATCCCTCTTGACTTGAGGAAAACGAGTAGCATTGAATATGTGCTGTCCCAGATCGACACGTGTATTCAATATGGAGAAGATGCCGATGTCAAGATTAAAGATTTTGATGAACCGGAGGGTGATGACTGATTAATGCCTCTCTTTCTGATTATGTGCTAATCTTGCTTAGTAAACAACTTTATTGCGAGTGTTGTCGCCGATGTCGTCCTGCTTGCGCTTTTGATTTCCATGATTCCTGGCTGGATTTTTTGTGTGGGTGTTGGAATTAAATGTTCCACAATGTTGTGTCGAGTAAGATGCAGAAAGGACCCGTAAATTGTGTATTTGGTACTTATTTAAAAAGACCTGGAACTTGTTGAATCGATGCATTTTACCCTTATCAAAGTTCTTCATTTGTAGCGCGCAAGACAGCTGTGCGCTAGAGTTTTGGATTTGTATTTATTGAATGCTTGAAAACCCTGCTGGAATTTGGGAATCATGTTGCAGGTGAATACCATCACACCATTCTACAGAAACCAACCTTTGTCGACATTTATGACCACGATCCCCGAACCACCTTAAGGTTCTGGTCTCATATTGTAGCCCTTTTTCTTCCTTTTCCACGCAGTGAAGAAGCCGGTCAGAGTATTCTCACTCAACATGACATCTATTTCACTTGTCACAATCTCTGTGTGTGTCTATGTTGCTTTCTTTTATTCAGTACTCCTTTCGTTTTGTTGACTTATGACTCTTACAGGCCGGTGTTATATATAAAAATATTTGGCAATTAAGTAAGACATTTGAAATGTGAAATACAAATATATAATCGTGTTAAAATATTTTTATAAAATAAGCAATATGTTATCTAATCACGCAAGAGTTGCTTCGAGCTTTTCGAACCGAGCCAGTGTTTACTCGGCTTGTCATGTGAAACTCTCGAGGCGAGTCCGAGCTCGAGTCGATATGTTATCTAATCGTTTTTTTTAATTCATAATATTTTTAAAACAATCTACTAATAAAACATATTTTATTATTATTTTTTATCATTTTTAATTTAATTTTTACTAATTAGGGAATAAAATATATTATTATTGGACTAATACTATGAATTAGAATTAAGCAGCCCAATAATAATTATTACTTTATGAGCTTAGGCCCATAAAGTAAGAAGCGTCTACTTTTGAAATTGCAGAAGGGGAGGATTGCTAACCACTCGATCTTTACAGTTCAGCAATCCAATCCCTTTGCATTCCACCAATAGGATTACAGTATTGGGTAAGAGGCGGATTGCTGACCTGTCGCTCAAAACAAACCATATTTTTTTGAATATTATATTATCTAATTTCCTCCCCGCGTCATTTCCTACTATTCCCATCAGTATAAATAGCAAGTAAACCAACTAACTATTCCCACCAACAAATTCAATTTCAATTTCAATTTTCCAATCAAATCAAACAAATTCAAAAATACAAATTCCCTCCAAAATTATGGTCAACTCTGCTCCTGCTCTTGCTGCTGCTTATGATGTTGACTCACCAAACACGGTGATGTTCAACAACCTTAGAAGAGAGCTGGCAAGGTTCCGTGCCAGTGACGCTAGGGTGAACTAGATGTGTGAGATTCTGTTTCCAGGGGAAGATGATGACATTAATAGTTTTATTAATGTCAACATGGAAGGCTTTAATGAGGGAGTTGGGAGATATTTCAAGGAAGAGAGAGATTCTCAAGCTGAGACAAAGATTATTGCTGATCTGAAGACCGATTTACTAAACCGAGCAGAGGTGACTGCACAGTCACAGTTATCTTTTGTTGGCTTTGGAGATCTGCAATAATCTTCAACTCAGCTTGAGATTTTCTCTTCAAGGAAGTATCTCTCAACTACCTCATTAAAGCCTTTAAAAGGCATTTGACTATGAATTCTGCTGACTCCAATCTACTTCCACCCCAAAATACTACCTTAACACATCCTAATTCCGAAAAATGAAACTTTTCAACTTCAACCAAAATTCAAAACATACATTTCACTACAATTACTGCTCACACCATTCTACTTCCATCCCAAAACACGACCCTTCCACAACAAGATTCTCGATTACATCATCCAATCAACTAATCAAGCAAACCAACTCCGTTTGAAGCACAATTTGACTACAAATGCTACAAACTCCAATCTACTTCCAGCCCAAAAATACTACCTTAGCAACACACACCCTAATACCGAAAAACGAAATCTATCAACTTCAACCCAGTCCAAAAAAACCATTTCACTACAAATACTGCTCACTTCACTCTACTTCTATCCCGAAATACGACCTTTCTGAGACAAGATCATCAATTACATCATCCACTCAACAAATCAAGCCAACCAACTCATTAATCAAACTAAACTACTAAATTACTACAATATTCCCAACATCTCTCATTAGAAGGTGAATGAAACTGCACAGCAACAGTATGATGATCACGATTGTCGGGTCCAGAATATCAATTTAGTGGCTGATTCGCACATAAAAAAGGGATATATTTTGATATGTTTTGATCCATATTTTAATTTCCCATAACAAACTAAAAGTTAAATTAATTACCTCTAATAACTAATTGAAGGAGACGATGATGGCGGTGACGACCTGGGTAAGAGGCGGAAGAAGATGATGGTGAGTTTGATGATGGTGGAGAAAGGTTGAAGACGGTGATCTGGGTATTAGTAGATAATATAGGAGCTGATTGAGGAAAGGGAAATTACAAGGGTTTGGGGAGAAAAAGGATCATACATCAGAGGTACTACCTCAGACTAGAATAAATTTGAGTTTATGTGCATTTTTTTTTCGAGCATTTTAAAGTTTATAAATTACATTTTAAATTTTATATGTAATGTTTTTTGAGTTTTATTGTAAATTTTTTTGAGCTTAATATTCAAATTAATGAACTCAAAAACTTTATGGTAAAATTCACAATTTTTTATACTAAACTCAAAAACTTTATTGTAAAGCTAAAAAACTATAGTATCTGTGGTAGTACATCAGATGTATAATCCACATACTGGGGTTTAGGGGTGTGGATTTGAAGAAAGGGAATATAATACGGTAAATGGGCATATAATAGAGTAATGGTTTGTCATGTTGTAAAATGTGAATTGAATATGAATGATAGAGTAATGGGCATATAATACGGTAAATGTTTTTAATCAAGATGAATCATCATTATGATTGGTTTTAATCAATATGAATGATGGTGATTGCTTTTAATTTGGGGAAAACGTCTTAAACCTAGAGTCTTTTTGGGAATACCGTCTTAAACTTAAAACGGGTCACATATTATCACATGATGGTAGGTAACAAAAACAGTTTTTGGTATTTTCTGGGCAATAAGTGGAATAATTTGATCTGCATTTGACCGTCTTATTGTCTTAAGCTTAAGACGAATGATATAATTTCACGGATAGTGGCCGTCTTAAATGAGAATTTTTCTTTAAACCTGAACGGTTTTATTGTATACAACTGTTTATCAATTTGTTTTTAATTGTTAATGAAATCTTCTAATCTAATTAGTTTTCAAAATAATAACATTGTTATTTAATAATTTTTCCGTAAAGCACGCCATAAGATTAATATCACCGTCAAATAATGGGGTATTTTTTATTTTATTAAGATATTTACAATAATAGAAAAGAAAAAGTAGATTTATAATATGTTAGGAAAAATAATTGGAAAAGTAAGAGAGAGAAAAGTGGGGTAGAGAATGTGGGTTATGATTATAAATGTTGTGAAGTGGAAAATGATTGAGTTCATGACCTAGGTTGTGACCCTTTGCTTGGGAGGGTGAAAGTAGATCAATCTAATTAAAATGTGATTAAGAGTAAAACCGGGTCGCGACCTAGTTAGCAGACACATGATTAGCACGAGGGTGAATAGTCCACCACTATTCATAAGAAACATTGTTTGATTTCATACATTTATAGAGGTTATTGATGATATGGAATATTAAATTGAACTTGTTAAGCATAATATCGAGTACTTTACTACTTAGTAAAAAATAACTAGTTCACTGCACGTATATGAAAATTTGTGATTGCTAACATGTTTGCTAAACTCCTTGGGTTCATCATCATTACTGTAAAATGGACTAAACGCAACAATTACTAAGTTTTCTACTATAATTCATATCTTGTGGTGGTGTTCAAAACTCCTAAGATATACTCCAGAGAAAAGATAAGTGAAAAGCATAGTGTACAAACTTATCAGAAAAGCATATAGGAAATGTAAAACTGCCCTTGAAACATTTTTTAAATATCAATTAGCAAGTCTACTTGTAATCATAACCATCATCAGATTGATAATTCTACTGTGTACCGCAATGGGTAGTCAAAATTTAAAGACAAGGCAGCCTAAGTTATGCATTAGATCTTTGATTACCTCTGAAGAGGGAAACTGTATTAAAAACTGTACTCGATAAGTGCATCTAGAAGACAAGAATTCGCATAGCATATATTAGCGAACCCTTACCAGAAACAAAGAAGCCACACATGACATCAACATAAGAACACAATATCAGTAATACTATTTCTAAGCTTCTTTACTACCAAACTAAGTACAGACAGCTTCGCCGTAAGATTAATATCACCGTCAAATAATGGGGTATTTTTTTATTTTATTAAGATATTTACAATAATAGAAAAGAAAAAGTAGATTTATAATATGTTAGGAAAAATAATTGGAAAAGTAAGATATAGAAAAGTGGGGTAGAGAATGTGGGTTATGATTATAAATGTTGTGAAGTGGAAAATGATTGAGTTCATGACCTAGGTTGTGACCCTTTGCTTGGGAGGGTGAAAGTAGATCAATATAATTAAAATGTGATTAAGAGTAAAACCGGGTCGCGACCTAGTTAGCAGACACATGATTAGCACGAGGGTGAATAGTCTACCACTATTCATAAGAAACACTGTTTGATTTCATAAATTTATAGAGGTTATTGTTAATATGGAATATTAAATTGAACTTGTTAAGCATAATATCGAGTAGTTTACTTCTTAGTAAAAAAAAACTAGTTCACTGCACGTATATGAAAAATTGTGATTTCTAACATGTTTACTAAACTCCTTGGGTTCATCATCATTACAGTAAAATGGACTAAACGCAACAATTACTAAGTTTTCTTTTATAATTCATATCTTGTGGTGGTGTTCAAAACTCCTAAGATATACTCCAGAGAAAACATAAGTGAAAAGCATAGTGTACAAACTTATCAGAAAAACATATAGGAAATGTAAAACTGCCCTTGAAACATTTTTTAAATATCAATTAGCAAGTCTACATGTAATCATAACCATTATCAGATTGATAATTCTACTGTGTAATGCAATGGATAGTCAAAATTTAAAGACAAGGCAGCCTAAGTTATGCATTAGATCTTTGATTAACTCTGAAGAGGGAAACTGTATTAAAAACTGTACTCGATAAGTGCATCTTGAAGACAAGAATTCGCATAGCATATATTAGCAAACCCTTACCAGAAACAAAGAAGCCACACATTACATCAACATAAGAACACAATAATTAGTAATACTATTTCTAAGCTTCTTTACTACCAAACTAAGTACAGACAGCTAATTCACCATAATTTAACATCATCCACTCTTTCATCTTCCTCCCCACAAACTCTTAAAAGCTGGACTACTTATAGTGTGGCATAGGACTTCTCCGATCCAATATCATCAACTTGATAATTCTTTAATCTTTGTCCTTACAAAGCACTCTGTTACTTCTAGAGTGACAATTGAATGATAAAAAAATATATAGCTCTTTTTAGACAAGACTGGGCGGAAAAACAAATCGCTAAGCCAAGCAACATCATTATTTCTTTCAGTTAAGCATTTACCATGGATTTTAGGTTACAAAGTTCTAAAACCTCGGCACAACACAAAATGATTCAACTGTCCCATGTATTTCGTATGTAATGACCCACTTAGATATAAAATTTTAAATAACACAGCTGAGTTTCTTTTGTATTTTATCAAACTCCAAACATTAAAGTTTACACAACAAAGCCAAGGCATTACTGCCAATACAATCTTTTCTCATTTTCGAACAACTCTGTTTGCAATGTTAGTGAGGATATTCCGAGATCACTCAAATACATTGTTTATTACCACATCGAAACACTAAGACCACCACTTAATCTCAAGATTGTCATTCACCTCTATTCGTATCCGGGCAGCTCTACAATGCCACTTACACATCCTTAATTCACTTCCAGTACTACATCATCAACTTATTACCACTATCATCAATTCATCACCGAGTACACCTAATTCTAATCTTATATAAACCTCGTAAATTTCACCGCATCACTCTCATTCTTCCCCTCATAGTACAAAACACAAATAATACCATACACAACATATCTCATATTTCCACCAACTAAATAATCCATAACATACTCCATAATAATATCAATTAAACATATACCCCGTGATACTCCATTAATCGTATCCCAACATGTACCCGTGTCCAACACTCAACGCTTATACAGTTACATCCCTCATTTTAATGCAAAATATGCAGGTTTTCAGTATATAGAAAAATGAGGAATAACGTCACTCGGAAATCCCTTACGCCACTCACTTTTAAAGTGAGAGCACTTATTTACATTAATTTAATCATACAATCATAAAATTGAGTGACATAGACATTTTTTAGTGGCGTTATCACTACCCAAAAAAATAGCGGAGTCCGACAATTCAATATACACCCATGTCAGACACTTGTAAACCGGTCAGAGTAACATAAATTAAACTCTAAATCAATTAAAAAAAAACCTAGTTCGTATAAATATAACATCATTTATATACATAAATGAAAAATTAAAGAAGGAGAGAAATATCCCAAATTTTACATAAACCCTAATTAAGCTTATTTTCTAGGAAAAACTGAACAATATCAGTTGAAATTAATTACAAATTAATTAGATTAGGTAAGATTTTATTTTATTGAGAATCAAATAAAAGAAAGAGGGATGAAGAGAAATACCTACTTTAGATATTTTTCTGCCAAATAAATGTGAAGACTGAAGACCTAGTTGTGTCGTGTGTTACCGAGTATTCTATGTTTCTTTTGTTTTATTGGCGGGCTTACGAGTCGAGTTCGCGTCCGGGTTTGGGTTCGGATTTGGGTCTCGTATAGTCCTGACTATAAGCCTATAATTGGGTGTTTAGGTCCATAAATTCTAAGTTAGGACGGGTCGACCCGTCTTAAACTTAAGACAGGTCAAGCCCTCTCATAAAGGGCAAGTGGGGGTGCAAGTGGGAGGAAAATCGCGTCCTCCACTTATCCATCATTTGCTCTTTATGAGAAAGGTTTGACCCGTTTTAATCTTAAGACTGTGTCAACCCGTCTTACATGAGACTTTCTGATTTTGGTGATGCTAACTAGCATCCACACATCACTAAATATCGTCGATAAATAGTCACGAACTTCTAACTTCAACTCCCCCCCATTAGTTATAACCTCCCACTTTACTTCACTCCAGTCTATTTCTAAATAAATTTAACTTTGAAATTTTTAAAAAATGAAAAAATGATTTCCTAGGTCGACCGCGTTTTTTCTTTTGGGTATTCGGGTCGATATCATACCCAGGTCCATCAGCCGTACCTGACCCGGAAAAGGGGGAGTCGAGAGAGTGGAAAGATGGGTTGTAAGTGGGGCGAGTGTTGGGGGAGGTGTAGTTAGGGGTTGAGATCATGTGTGGGGTGGTGTAGGGTGAGGTGTTTGAGTGTTGGGATGTGTATAGGGTGTGTTGTTGTTGTTGGTGTTGGTGGTGTTGTTGGTGGTGTTGTTGGTGGTTGTTATGGTGGTTGTTGTGGTGGTTTTGGTTGTGGTTAGGTTGATGTGGGTGATTGTGAGAGTGATGATGATGGTGGTCCATTTTTGTTAGGAAGAGGGAAAAAGGGTTAGATTTGTGAATTGTGAATAGAATTGTGAAAGGTGGTGAATAAAATGAATAGTTTGAGGAAGAAACTTATAAATTTTGGTACACCTCTTCTAGTTAGGGTTCTAGTCTCTTAGGCATTTAGGCCTACTCATATTAGACTCGTCTTTATTGAAAACCGACAAATTTAAAGTGTCTCTTTGTAAGAGGCAATCTGATGTGCCCATTTTCAATTAGATTGGATGTCATATTTGTCCATTTGTCCACGTTAATAGTTTGCAATTATTGTATGCACAATTCTTAAAAGTAAGGAGAAATTAATGGATTTACAGTTAATAAAAAAATCAAAAGCAACTTGAAATATGGAGAAAATGTAATGGTCTTCACCTATAACAGAGGGAGTAGTAGAGAGAAAAATTGTAAACAATTGATTGGTAACCCAAGAAAAAAAGTGTAAATTATTGAATGAGGTGGAAAGAGTATGATTTTTATTACTCGTATCTCGTTTCACTACCGCCTCTATAAGGCTCGCCACCCTCGACGTCCTCCCACGATCACCCATACTTAGGGGTGTTCACCGGTCCAAAACCGGACTGGACCGGATAACCACTTATCCCAAGACCGAATACCGGATCAGATAAGGGGGACCCGGACCACGGTTAGTTTTCTAACTTAAGGTTAATACATATAGAAAGTACTAAGTTGATGAAATGAAAATATATTACAGTTAGTTTTATCTAAAAGAAATTTTAAAATAGAATTTTAGGATAGTAACAACTCTTAGATAACATTATGACAGCCTTTTGGTGTGCAGATTATCACAAACTTACAAGCAATAAGTTCATATTTAAAGCAACACCCGAACGGAGGAGCGGCAATAAATCTAGGTCGAATCTAGGTCCTTCAACATTCGGCGTCGACAAATTTCTAAATATTGTCGACAATATTTGTAACAACCCGAAAAGTACCCGATTTTTCTAGTAAAAAATATTTACTAACACTTTTCAGTAGAACTTAAGTTTTTAAAATAGGAATTTTTGTTCCGAGTCTTATTTTGAAATTCCGCGTTCGTATTTGGAATTTTTGAGTGATTTCATGAAAAGACCGTTTGTAGTCGTCTTTGGCTTTTCTTGACTTTTAAGTCGTCTTTGACTTTTCTTGACTTTTTAAAAGTCGTCATTGACTTTTCTTGACTTTTAAGTCGTCCTAAACTTTTCTTGACTTTTAAGTCATCTTTGACTTTTCTCGACTTTTCAGTCAACTGTGACTTCCGTTGACTTTTTCCCGACTCGCCTCATAAGTTTGAAGACCGAAATTTTATTTAAAAAAATAATCTTTTTGATTTATTTTTATTTAGATTTATTAAGATTTATCATAATTTAATATAATTATTTTGAATTTATTCGGAATTTAAAGAATAACTTTTACGGTTTAATTCCGAACGTCATTTAACGATTCCCGAGTCATCGTAAAGCGCGAAACAAAATCGAAACTCGACGTTGGCATGAGTCCACACGCCCATGTCATCGTTTTCCACTCACTTGAGATATTTTATTGTTCGTTTTTTTAAACTAATACACATATCTAAGATATTTGTAGCTTTATCGATCCGTCCGTTTAAATTACGCAAATCGCTCAAAATCAGACCCGATTCCTACCCATTTCACACGCCCCATGTCACCTATTTTCCACTCATATTAGATCTTTTAATTAATATGATTAAACTAATAAAAATATCTAAGATATTTGTAACTTTATCGGTCTGTCAACTTAAATTCCGCAATCGCTTGAAAACAGACCCGTTTTCTTTTCATTTCTCACGTCTCTTTTGCTCTAATAGGGCTTGATATTTTCATTATTTTTCATAACAATATCATAATATCTTGATATTTAGTATAATTAACTTTATCGTTAATTATATTTAATCGTTTACCGTAAAATAATTATTAAACGCGAGTCAATTACGTAACAACTATTTCAAAACCCGACTTTTTATTTTGCCTATATTTACACGGCTCACACACACACTCCACTCACAAACAACTTTTCATTTTTACAACAAATCAAATAAAGATCAAAATATCACTTTCTTTACTCGTTCTTCGTGTTCTTCGTCGTTCATCTTTTGTTCTTCATCGTTCTTGAGCAAAACCTTCATAAAATCTTCGTTTCTTAATTAAATCCATCCTAATTTATATTTCTAGACTCTCCTCTTCGCTCCTCATCTTCACGTACGGTTATATTTCAATTCCGTCAAGATCGTTTTCAACACTTTAATTATGGAAATTCATATTTTAGTTCTAATAATGTTTTTCTTGTTATTTCTTATAGGGGAAGACTTTGAAGACGAGTTTGGAGACTCGTATATTTTGGGTGAAGATTAGTAGAAGGGTTTCTTATTTTCTTAGTTCTTATTATCTTGGTGCTACTTGATTTTAGCTAAGCTAAGGTAACGATTCCGAGTTACTCGACGAATAATGTTACATAGCTTATGTTTTCTTTAGTTTTTGGTTCATCTTTAGTTGTGGTTCATATTATTATGATTTTATGATTTTTAGTTAGGAACATGTTAAGTAGTGATTATTATGGGGTTTTATGAAATTATAACATGTTGGTTGTTTTGATGATTTTGGATGATCTATTTATAATCATGATTTAATATGCATGATGGTTGAATTGGATGTTAAAAATGGATGTTGTTAATTAAAATGGTGTTAGGATTAATTTGGGGTGGTTGTTGTGGTGGCCATTGAAGTGGCCGGTTATGGTGGTGGCTGAACCGGCCGGTTCAGGCTGGTCAGACCGGTCCAGGCCGGTCCAGCCGGTCTGGGTTGGTCATTGGTGGGTCCGGGTTTTGGTCTTTGGGTGGTGTCGATGTTTGATTGTTATGTTGTTGTGTTGACGGGTTTTAATTATGATAAGCATGCGGGAATTAATTAGAAACGGTTTTTACTAAAATTGTCAAAACAGCCACTTTAGCCCAAATCAGGCCGTAAGGCCCAAATCAGGCCCATGTGGGTCCGGCCCAACTCAGCCCGTGGGTCCCACTTTGGGACTTGTGACGGTTTTTGAGTTATCGTTATTTTGATCGTGTTTTGTAATATTTAACAAGTGAGAAATATTAATAAGTAAAATATTTATTGAAAAAGGTTTTTCATAAAATTATTATCTCTCACATGTTAGAAATTATAATACGAGACCGTAGTTTAATTTGGTATCCTTTAAGTCAAGCGGGGGTTACGTAAGATTTAATAATTCACAGGTTAGAATTTTCAATAAAATAACATGTAATGAATATGATGATTGTATGTTCAAGCCTCGATGGCTAAGACTCTGTTGCTAGCCGGTTTGGCCAAACGGGTTTGGTCAAACTAAGATCTAGTCAGCCCCGATTTGACTGATGACCCGTCGCTGGACTAGGGTCGGGGGTTTGTCTTCAGGTAAGGTTTTATTAGAATGAATGAATTAGCCTTAGTAGATATGAGGCGATATGATATTTGATTATGATTTATATGCAGTAGTCACATGATAGGATGTTTTTCCCGTGACTGTTTTATTGTATGGTTGGTGTCGTGTTGACTAAGTACCCATAGAGAATTATGAGTATATGGCGTCTTGACCATTCTAATTCTAAATGAGTATCTTGGACCATGACCTCGATAGGCCTTACCAACTTTAACGAGTATATGTTCACTGCTTGATAGCTTTTGTGTCACTGGTTTTGGGCCTTTTGATACCAAGCCGGGGCATGGCATCCTAAGAGTTCCGCTTTTGGAAGGGAGCCAGCTTAAGTACTAGCCATCTCTGTTTAGGGGGGCGCCTAGCAGAGTTTCTCATGTACGGTTATGTAATGAGACAGGGAATGGGTTAGCTGTTGTCGCTAGGTCTGATCAGTCTAGGACTAGGATGTTTTCCTACCTTGTGGTCATAACTCGAGTTACAGAAGTCTCTAAATCGATGGTCCTAAGAACTTATGCCTGTTTCTAGACTGATTGGTCTTTCATGTTTGTATGATTCTATGAGTTTTAGAAGGTGAGATGCAAGCCGGCTAAGATTGATAGAGTTTGGATTACTGGTTGTTAACTGATTCACATGATTACGTGTTGATTAGGGTTTGAGGGTATCACGGCCATGTTTCTGAGAGGAACCTCTGAGCTAGCATACCAGCTTCCCTACCTCGAGTTATATTTTATTACCGAATCCACATGATAGCTTTCATATGATAGGTTATATGTTAGTTAACTGTTTCATAACATGAAAAGCATATCATTTATGTTAAGGTTTTGTATTTCCCATATACATTGCTTTTATGTTTTTCATGTTTAATTAAACTCGACATTTCGTGGCTGGGAGAACTCGGAGTTACTCCCCACTGACTGTGGCTTCCGTGTTTATATTTAATGCGGTCGAACAGGTGGTGATGCATATTTTGGGTACATTGATGAGCTAGCGAGCGAAGTATTAACCTTGGACCTATATTTTGGTTCTTAGTTTGTATATTATTATATACACTCTTTTTATTTCCGTATTTATACGGGAGATATGTCTCCCGTCTTGTATATTTCTTTTGTAGAATATTGTTTCGTTTTGTAATGACTCTTTTTATTTTATGACACCTTCGTTATGTATATTCGTATCTTTTATGTATTTAAATTAAATTTTTTTTTTCTTTCCGCAAATTTGAGGGTGTCACAAAAGTAGTGTGATAAGAGAAATTATTATTGTGTAGGATTAGAAGATTATGGCGACGTGTTGTTGAGTTTGGGACTTTGAGGTAGTAAGGAGGTAGTCGCATTATTGGAAAACCAGATAGAGAGAGTGAATACTTGGGATGCTCAGTAATTATGATGGGTGCAACTGGAAGAAGTATAAATAGCGAATTTGTTAACCAAGGAGTAGTTGAAGCAAAAGAAATGTGTAAATAGAAAGATAATTATGAGTCGTGAAATGATTTGCATTAGGAATATTTGAGTTGTAATGAGGCAAGTTAGAAGAGGGATATTTGGAGGAACATATCTTGAGGTGAGTCTTAAGGATGTAAAAGACATAGTTGGTAAGAAAGGGTGAAGGAAAGATGAAATTGTTTTCGAATGAGATGATGTGTGATTTTAGTGATAAAATAATATGATATATATATATATATATATATATATATAGAGATAGGTTCTTATAAGTCCACCATTTTTTGTGAGTCCATGAGTCCTCATCTTAGCCATTGGATGAGGGAGATGGATGGATGAGATTGTAGAGACAAAAACACACTTAACACTAATCATTTACCTATGCACTAATTAATTAACTTTCTCTCTCTAGCTTTAGTTAATCACTTTTGAGCACTTTTGAATTTCTGAGATTTGTGAGTGTAACTTCAGCCCATATTTGTGAAACTTCAAACTAAAATGTGATTTCGACTATATAAATTTGAATTTATGAAACTTCAAGACAAGTTTATGTGATTTTAGACTTTTTATGAGTGTAACTTCAGTCATTACGAGTGTCACTTCAACCATTATTTATGTAACTTCAAACTAAAATGTGATTTCGACTACATAAATTTGAATTTATGAAACTTCAAGACAAGTTTATGTGATTTTAGCCTTTTTATGAGTGTAACTTCAGTCACTACGAGTGTAACTTCAACCATTATTTTTGTAACTTCAAACTAAAATGTGATTTCGACGACATAAATTTGAATTTATGAAACTTGAAGACAAGTTTATGTGATTTTAGCCTTTTTCTGAGTGTAACTTCAACCATTATTTGTGTAACTTCAAGATAAAATGTGATTTCGACTATATGAATTTGAATTTATGTAACTTTAAGACAATTTTATGTGATTTTAGCCTTTTCTGATGGTAACTTCAACCATTATTTGTGTAACTTCAAGCTAAAATATGATTTCGACGGTACAAATTTGAATTTTTGTAACTTAAGACAATTTATATGATTTGAACCTTTTTATGAGTGTAACTCCAGTCTTTACAAGTGTAACTTCAGTCCCTAAAAGTGTAACTTCAGTCCTTAAAAGTGTAACTTCAATTTTTAATAATGAAATTTTAAGACATGTTATCTTTAGTCATTACCAATGTAACTTCAGTCCAAAATAGTGTAACTTCAGTCCAAAATAATGTAACTTCAGTACAAAATAGTGTAACTTCAGTCCAAATACAACATCAATGATAATAAAATCAAAACATAATAGTGTAACTTAAGCAAAATCATAATGAGATCTAAAAAATAAAAACATAAAAACTTCAGTTTTTAATAATGTAACTTTATTATTTAAAACATAACAAATTCGAAAAAAAAAACATAAAACATATTAAAAAAAAGTGTAACTTCAGCAAAAAAAAAATGGGTAACTTCAGTTACTAAAAGTGTAACTTCAGTAATTATATGTGAAAACTCAGTAAAACAACAACATTAACCACAAAAAATATATGTATAACTTCAGTACAAAAATGTGTAACTTCAGTCATTAAATATGTAACTTCAGTCATTATATAAAAACGAGATCTAAAAAATAAAACATAGATTCAAAAAAAAAAAGTGTAACTTTATTATTTAAAAGTGTAACTTTAAGCCTTAAAAGTGTAACTTCAAGCCTTAAAAGTGAAACTTCAAGGCTTAAAAGTGAAACTTTAAGGCTTAAAAGTGTCACTTCAAGCCTTAATAGTGTCACTTCAAGCCTTAAAAGTGTAACTTCAAGGCTTAAAAGTGAAACTTTAAGGCTTAAAAGTGTAACTTTAAGGCTTAAAAGTGTAACTTCAAGCATTAAAAGTGTAACTTCAGCCTTAAAAGTGTAACTTCAAGCCTTAAAAGTGTAACTTCAAGTCTTAAAATAGAACAAAAATCCTTAACACAAAAAAAAATTTAAAAGCAAATATGAAAAAAATAAAAAATAGATCTAAAAAGTAAGAAAACATAAAGACATAAGAAAAGATGGAGAGGAGTAAAAATAAAAACAGAAAAACATAAGAAACACAAAAAAAATGCATAAGAATTTGAATAAAGAAAAGGAAAAAAAGTAGATCTAGCACAAACCACCACAACTTCCCTCACCAAGATCCACCACCACCGACTGGGCAGCGGCAGTGGACGTCGGAGGGAGGACAGGAGGTGGCTGGTGCGGGAGAAGGAGGCCGAGGGAGTGACGGCGGTCGGTGAGTGAGGGAGGTCGGTGGTGGTTGTAAGTAAGGGATGGTGGTGGTCGGGTATGGAGTAGGGAGTATGGAGGAGAGTATGGAGAAGGGAGTATGGTCGGAGTAGGAGAGGGGAGGGGGACGGGGTGGTGTGTGGGTGGTTAGTGGCGGCAGAGGGGGGCGGGTGTCGCAGATCCGCCGGTGAGGGTGTGGGTCGGAGTGGATCCGGCAGTGGAGGGATGTCAGTGGTGTTGGTTTCGGGTGGTGGTAGTGGGAGGAGGTGGTGGGAGGGTGGTTGTGAGTGAGAAGGGTGAGGAGGATTTATTTGGGTTTTGATTTATTAGGGTTTTAGAGAGAGAGGGGAAGGAAGGATATTATGTGAGATGAGAGAGAAAGAGTTGAGTGGAAAATGTTATATATTGAATTAGGGTATGATTAGTGGTTAATTAGTGAGGATGAGAGAGAGTGGAAAATTAACCCATTAATCACCTTTAGGGAGCACCAATCTCAGCCATCCATTTTCCCCATCTAATGGCTCTAAAGAGGACTCATGGACTCACTCTTTTGGGATGGACTCTCTTGATCCTTTCTCTCTCTCTCTCTCTCTCTCTATATATATATATATATATATATATATATATATATATATATAGAATTGGGATCCGGTGAGAACCACTAAGATAATGAGAACCGTGAGAACTCAGTCTTTTGAAATTTATTTTTAAAAAATAAGGACATTTTTGGGTTCGGCGTAGAATTTTATGGCTAGGTAACATACATCTTGGTCGAAAAAATATAAGTTACTGACGGAAATTGGGGTGAAATACGATTTATTAATTTTCATGCACCTAGTAGTCAGTTTCATGCATCTAACGATTTTCATGCACATGGTGCTCATTTTAATGCATCTAGAGCCCGTTATTTTCATGCACCTAGTAACTGTTTTAATGCATGTAGCAATTTTCGTACACCCAGTGCTCGTTTTCACGCATTTAGAGTAATTTTAGTGTACAAATTGAATTTATGTACATTAAGTACATATTTTTTAATATAATCAATAAATTTTGTTTAGTTACTGCAAGTATTTTACTTGAATAAACTAAACTAATGGTAAATGATCCAACAAAACTTTCGAAACAAGATTTGGTGGAGATTTAGTGAGGGTTCTCACGGTTCTCATTATGTTAGTGGTTCTCACTGGATCCTGACCCTATATATATATATATATATATATATATATATATATATATATATATATATATATTAGTAGATAATCTTTTGTAGGAAATTGTCGGATTATAATCAAAGAGAGTGTGTAAAACTTTTGATGGAATCGTTTATGACTTCGGAAGTACTTAAGAGTGATTTGTGTGAGATGTATGCACATTTTGTGGTATATAGATCGAATATCGCTATTATAGAATTGGGTGGTTTGAAATTTTAGGAATAAGTAATTGGGAGATAAGAGATGCAAATGTGGGACTACGAATAGATAACTAGATAGTATTGTTGGTCTCTATTGGAATCTTGCATGATAATGTTGAATTAAAAAATGACTGAGAGCTTATTATAATTGTAATTGGTAGCTATTCCGAGTTATTAGTCTTAGTATCTTGTCATTCGTTTTGCGGGAAGAGAGACGATGGAGGAGGACTTGTTATGGTTTGATTTTAGAAAGTTATGCGAAGGTTAAAGTATTATTAGATAGATGTTATAGTTGAGAGTGGAGGGCGTTCTATGCTGAAAGTTATGCCTTGCAACGATTGGATTTTTCTGGAATTAGTTATGCATTTTATAGTCAGGGTGTTTTATGCTGAAAAGTAGAGGAAAGTCGAGTTTGCTTCTTAAGTTGGGATTGCAATATAGGTCATGATGAGTCTAGTTATGGTCATGTTGGTTGATTGGATATTATGTAACTAGATTAGTACCCGTGCAAATGCACGGGCATGCATAGTTTTATTTAACAAACTACTAAATAGATGAGATAGATGTAACGCATAAGTTATTAAGCGTTACAAAAATCTATAACAATTTGGCTTATACCTTGTTTTATACAATTACACTTCGTACGTTGACTCCAAAATGTGATGTTATTCTTCTAGGTTATGTAGTTCAACCAAAGTTTAGTCTTGATCGTCTGAAGCGACTCGATCAATGTATCTCACATTAAAGAACTCTAAGAGCAATAGCAATATTAGTTCTTGTCATTGAGGTTGTACCAATAACTTTATTTAAAAAGTTCATCTATTATAATAAAAAATTTGTTCTTATTTTTAAGAAGCAAGTTCTTATATAAGAGCCAACTTTGTAATTATAGGTAAATGCACAACCAATAAATATAGCTTTGTAAAATATGAGGCATCATTTAACATTGTTCATTTTCAATCTAATAACTTTACAAAAAGTTCATCAGTTTAAATTTTGGGATTGGTTTATTCAACATTGTTCATTTTCAATCTAATAACTTTTATCATCTCTTCATAAAACGGGCTTGTTTGTATCCCGAAAAGGAAAAAAGGTACTTCAGAAAATCAAAAGGAAAGTCCCAAGCAATAATTTATGATTCAAACTAAACTCAATTACCTTATCTTGGAACAACCGAGGTACATTCCAACCCAGGCACATTCAAATGTTAGACTTACCCTTATAAATGAATTTATAACTCATTATTACAGTATGTAAGTAAATTTGAAAAACAAAATCAACTACCCGTGGTCAGGTTTACATCAACTAAAAAGTTACCTTATCGTTCTTTTATTCAATGAATTTTAGGCATAGCCTAGAAAATGCTTTACATCGACGTAATTTTAAGCATACATAGGTTGTGCACATTCACTCTCAAGAGCACGAAACATTAATCGACAGCTTGACATTCGACATTGTATTTTTTGGGTAATGAAAGAGACAAAGTATAACAAATCAAGTATATAATCAACCCAAACTAATGCCTAAGCTCACGATAATATATGTAAACAGTAATAGAAAAACGAATTCCAAACTTCATATGCAAAAAACTCCAAATAGTCGAATACTGATAACATGTTAATCTCCAAGATGTTAGGCAGAGTCTTTCGACCTTCAGAAGCAAATACAAAATTCATTTAAAATAATCAAGTGAATAATAATGATATGTACAGAAAAGTACTCCTTAGCTAATCTTGAATTTCAGTCCGATTTTGATGAAACCCCAAAAAATGATTATAATAATCATATACCCCTTCTTCCCTAACTTGTTCAACTTTGTTTATAATATCCCTCGCATGGAGACACAAAAATGACTATAGAAGACAAACCTGTTTTAATTATGGGTATCATTTACCGAGAAAATGAAGGAAAATTTTGTGGTTAAAAAAAATTTGAGAAAGATTATAACAACATAAAATGTATTGTAATTGTTTGGGTAGAAAATTTTGCTCTAATCACATTAAGAGATGAAATAGTGTATAGAATGACGGTAGAGTAAATTAGGAGTAGAATACTTTAGGGTTAAATGATGATAGAGTAAACATGGGTTGGGTAGAGAAATAATAGATTATATTAAAATCCTATAAAGGTTACATGCCTTAATTAAGGTGAGGAAGATACCAGAATAATTCGTGTTACCTTTTGTTTTTTTTTTTCCTGTTTTAGTCAGTTAGGTTAAGTTGGGCGAGAAAAATTGAACGTGAGTAAGACACGTGTACAATGGTTATTCTTTTATAGTTTTTATATAGATTATACATAAATATGTTATGTAGGTGATGGATTTGTGAAGGATCAACACATGCATACTTGTGATCGGATTATTGCTAAAGGTAGGGTTTCCCTATTTGGTACTTTTGTATGTTGTTCAATGTGTTAAGATGCGTTATTGTGATTGTTGGTTGCTTGTTATGTTGGTGATGGTGACTGTTGTAATGATGATGACAATGATGATGGTGGTTCCGAGTTGGAGTTGTGTTTCTGTTACTATTTTGGTGGTCCGACAGGAGACAGACCACACCCTGAGTTCGCCTCTCGTGGCTCTCCCGCCACGAGGGGGATTTGCACGTAAATGTTCCGGGTCTCGCTACGGCGCAAAGGGAATTTCGATGTCTAGTGCTGCGGTCTAGCATCAATTGGTGGTTATTGCGGGTCAGGTCTGCAGCCTGATGTTGTTGGGGTTACCGCTGCGGTGGTAGCTCAGTTACTGATACTTGATGAGGTTGTTGGTGGTTGACGGATGGTTACATATTTCTATTATTATTGTGTTATACGTTGATTGATGTATGACGATACTGACCCTATTTAATGTTTTCAAAACTGATGTGATTCATTGGAGAATGGTGAGCAGGAGTTTAACAAATATTTCTGTTAAGCATGCTTTGGGGATCAGATGGGATTGACGATGCTGATAAGTCTTTAGCTTCTGCCATGTCTTATGAGTTGTTATATTATTATAATAAATGTTGTTTTATTAGGGTCCATTTGATATGTACTACCTATTGGGCAACCGAGATGTTAGTATCTCTATTTAATGAGGAAGGCCTTAGTAAGGCTTTTTGGTAAATGGAAGTGTTACAGTCTCTTCCATGGTGGGGCCATGAAAATCGACCTCCAGAATCTATGGATCCGGATCCCACAATCGCTCCATATAACAACAATTTACAACCACCACATGTGCCACAATTACAAGATGAGGTGTCTTTTGTATTAGGGAAAACTTTTCGCAAGACGAGGTCCCCTTCTTTGTAGACTCTTACTCTTACATTCGTGTTTTAGTTCTAGGACAGTGCCTGGTGGTAGGATGCTATCCTGTTTCTGGCTGTGCCTCATAGTAATTCTGTTAGGGTAAGATTATCCTCTATTAGGTTGTTGATTGTTTCAATAGAATTTAAGCTATATTTTGAGGTTCGTATTTATGCTTTTGCACGAGTAACGTCTTCACATCCATAGACCAGGGAATACAGGGTTTAGCCTGTTGAGACTTTTGAAGTCGTCATGTCTGGCCATACGACTAAGGGTAGTTCTTCGGCCAATCTTCCTTCTTTTCAGATCAACTTCTTTTTTAGGCAGTTTATAACCAATTTATTTCTTGATTCGGCTTGTTCGTTTTCCTTGGGATATCTAGGGTTGATGTTACCACGATTATCCCCCATTTAGCATGAAAAGCTTTAAACTTCTTCCCAACAAACTGCGTTTACACGCAGACAGCAGTAAGAAGGGCTTACCACGTTGTCGCATACTATCTCCGATGGGATTCCATATTTTCGAATGATGTTCTTTGTTTTATGAATGATATGACTTTCTTTTCAATAACGTGCCTGAACGAGTCAGCCTCCATCCACATGGAAAATTAATCGATTATGGCAAGCATGGATATCTTTTGTCCTCGTGCTTGTGGTAGTTTTCCTACTATATCCATGCCCTATTTCATGAACGACCAAGGTGTGGAGATTGAGTGAACTAATTCATATGGCTGGTGGATGATTGGAGGATGCCTTTGGCATGTCTCACATTTCGTGTTCTAGCCTATACATCCAACCTTCATGTTAATCAATAGTAGCCTCCTCCTGTAAAAATTAACGGGTCATGCTTCTTCCTCTTTTGTGGTTGCCACAATATCCATCTTGTATGTCCTGTAGGATTTTCTTCGCCTTGTGTGGTTCAACTTATATATGGTCCAACATGAGATTTTTTGAAAAAAGTGTTATTTATAATGATATACATATAAACTTTGATTCTAAAGCTCGTGCCTCATGCCTGTGCTGTGGTAATACTCCTTGTAGGAACCAACCGTAGTAGGGTGCACTCCAGGAGTTAGCATTGGTGACAATAGGATAGACCTGGTCACGTTTATCTATTGCAGATTCAAGTTGGTGTACAATTGGTATCCTACAAAGTATTGTGGAATTATTTGTTGTATGCTCAATTGCAAAATTAACGGAATTTTATGCAAAGGTTTATAACATACTCTAGATATAGAACTGTTTTTTAACCCTTCGTTGTGTAAATTCTGTTGATTTGATTGGCTATTAAGAGGGAATCCGTTTTTACCATTATATGTCGAACGCCAAGATCCAACCCTATCCTGGGTCCTGCTAGCAGGGCTTCATATTCAGCATCATTATTTGTGGCTCTGAATTCACAGCTCACGCCCTGTGTAATTATGTCTCTTTGTCGCGATTTGGGTGACAAATAACAAATGGATCATAAATGGTCACCGAATAAAAAGGTTTGGGTGACAATTTGTCACTCACACACCGCTTAACGAATGGTTGAGTAGTGATAAATATATCAAGCATAACCACAACAAGAATGATACCATCATGAACATGAGTAATTCTCACAATAACATGCCAGCACACAACGGGTAGCTCAGTCTCACGTCTTATACGTGCCAAATATTTACTCCTAGCACAACCCCTTTAAGAACGTGCACAATGTTGGAGTAGGTGTCCTCCACAATAGTGTGTCTACATTATTAAATCTCATAAAAGGAATAAATTTGGGATATATTTATTTTATACTTGTCAGTTGATTAACGTATAACGGTAACGCTAAGCTGACTAGAGTTAGACGTTACTGTCGTTTGACGGCGGTAATCAACTGATCCCTCTCGGTCACACCTATAGGGAGGAACACCAATGGAAAAACTAATGATATTGTATAAAGATACATTTCAATTAGCCCCTTATTAATATTGACAAAAGATTAGTCAAGTGAGTTTTAATGTGATGATCGAGTTTTGAACTCGGACCAAAATATTTGATATGATCAAATAAAGTGAAATTTAGTTATTAAAAGTTAAATTACTAAATTACTTGAGGTATTTATATATATTGTAAGGTAGTGGTAATTAGCTAATAAATACTACAAGGAGTTGTAATAATAGCTAAAATGGGTATCCAATGACCCATTATATATTGATATAATGGTCAAATATCACTTACAAGTTAAGTGTATATTATTTAATTATTTGTATCATTTAATTGTTAAATGGTCCAATTAATAATTAATAATACTAGATAATTAAGTATTTGACTTATAATAATTGTGGGACAAATATCAAAAGTCAAAAATGGACCCAAAACCCATAATTTGGACCAAAACATGCCCACTCACTATTAGGTGGAAATTAGGCATTATTTCCACTTGTAAGTGGACAATTACATCATATTCCACTACCCTAAACTCCTATAAATACCACAACACTATGGTCACTATATTGGATGATTGAAGAAAAAAAAAAAAGAATTGGTCTATTATTGTTGATAGCCAATTTTGGTTTTAAGACAATGACTTGAATTGTTCATCTTATTGTTCATCATCAACATCATCATCTTCATCACATAAAATCACAAAATATAATATACATCTTATATTACTAATAAGTAGTAATATTTGTAGTATTATTAAGGGTTAGTCTTAGTTATTAGTTATTATCTAGTTAATAAAACTAGGATTTTGGGGCTAATCCTTGGGTGCAACAAGGAGGAGTAATCCTACTTTGGATTAAGGTTTAAGGAGCTCTATATTCAGGTTGTAAAACTACAAAAGTTGTAGTATATATACCATTTCCATAAAGCATTGTAAGGAAATTTCTACTTATTTGTTGTTTAATAAGCACTAATTAATCATGCATGTACTAGATCACATAAAAATTGCTTAAATATTGATAAAATGGTTAAAATGAGTTTTCATATAGTTTTCATGTTTATCAATACGACTTAAGACGATTTATATGATAAATTGCTTAAATATTAATAAAATGGTTAAAATGAGTTTATTTTTTCTATGCATGTTCATACTGACCTTAAAAAGTTTCTGGTCGAATTTTATTATTTTTGGAGTTAATTTGCTATTTTTAGTTTATTTTTCGATTAAAAGTGTCTTAAAAAGCATTATTTTGGTTAATAGTTAGCTAAAATTGATTGCATATTAAAATAAATGATGAAATCTTAATATATTCATGCATGCATGTTTTACTTATTGTATGTAAAATTAAGAAATTAAATTGTTAATTTTTTGGCAAGTTTATTGATTTTATGAGATAATAATCAATAAATAATGACTATATTATGATTAAATATAACCGAAAATTAAATGGACCAATTTTTTTTTCCAGGTCTGGAAATATTCCAGAAACTTTAAAAAAAAATTTATTTTTTATTGTTTTTTATTTTGGTAATTTATTGGCATGGTTATATCGTTTTTACGGAAAACCGATATAACATGCGACTAAATTATGAAAATGGCTTAAAAATTTTTTTTTGGTCCTTTTAGTATTCTGATATTTTTCCAGAGTATTTGCAATTATTTATTTCGAATTTTTATTATTTTATATGATTATTTCGAAATAAAAGCGTAAAAGTTACGATAATTGTCATAAAATTAGCAAAATAAGGTAAATTATGCTAATATTGTTCAAGAATTGGTGGAGACTAATTTGTGAAGTACCAAATCAGTTTGGGATATTAGTGTAAACTTAAAGGTAGTTTGAACATTAATTTATAATTTTTTAAAAGGTTAAAAAATTGGTTATAACTCCATTATAATAAGATTATTAATATGATTAATTATGAAAAATGGCAATTTGGCATGTTTCATATTTATTTATTGTAAATAATTTGTTGAATGTTAGCATGTTAATCAATTAATTTATTCGTTTGATGAATTTTTGTACCTAATATGGCCTAGTTAGAAATTAGTATTACCCGTAATGTAAGGGAATACTATTTTGGTTTGTAATTAAGAAATCTCATATTGCCCGTCTGTAAAATTAATTATTTTGTTTTATTAGAAAAATTGTATAATAGGATTATATGATGTAATTATTTTTTGAGAAGACGGTGGTCCAAAAGACGAAGAAAAGGTGATCTAAAATACGGTTTCAAGAAATTGAAGATTTGTATCTTGGAAAGCTTAGTGTAATAGTTAATTAGATTAACTAAGATAAGTGGCCATATTAGGATTTATATTTATTGTTTTATTTACATGTTAATTGTTGCAATGGTTCCGCCATGCCAAATTGCCAAAGTCTAGTGTGTTATTATTTTAGTTATTGTCATTAAATCATCTACCATTCACCTATTTAGTTCACTTAAAAAGTGATAGATAATTTTTTGACAAGATCTCTCACATATTTTAAAATTGAGATATAGCCTTACCAATAATTAAGCACCTATAAATCCCTTCTTCATTAGGGCCACGCTCGCCTCAGCGGGGTGTTCCCTTTTTACGTTGGGTAAGTAGGGTAATAAACGTTATTACGCGTCAAAGTTGGTTGGACTCAACGGGATGCAGAGACAAGTCTCAGTCCCGGGGCTAAAGATATATTTAAGAAATTTATCGACCAAGAGTTCTAGGTGTAGAATCAGTCAAAAGTTGACTCACCGAATTTAATTAATTAAGGGATGTATCGGCTCACCGTGCCCAAGATTAATTAAAAACGGATCTTGGGATCGTTTATATAGTTTAGTGGGAGATCATTATATAAACGTTTTTATAACTTGATTTTTCAGGTTTATTTTTCCGATAAATGTTAATATTTCCTTCTTTTTCGTTTGTAGTATAAAATCTGCATAATGTCGACTAATACAGCAATTCAACAAAATGATTCACCCTCCGCTACTCTACCGAAAGAGTCGTGGCTTAGGTCCTTTATGGACAAGTCTTGTTTAAGGAAAGATGGGAGCAATTATGTCGAGTGGATAGAGCAACTAAAGGCTGATGCTATTGCTGACGGTAAATTGCGATATCTGGTGGACCCTCCTCCTACGGTTCCCGCTGTAAGGGCTAGTGTTGCTATTCGTCAAACTTACGACGAATATATGCAAATTTTGAACTCAATTAAGAATCTTGATTTTTGCAATGGATCCGTTTTAGAAACTTCGTTGCATAACACTTCCGACCGCACATGAAATTTATACTAGGCTTGGAAGCATGTTCTCCCAAGCACCATGTGTTCAAAGGTATAATGCTGCAGTTAAGTTTTTTGAGGCTCGTCTCGTTAAAGGTCAATCTGTGAGTAGCCACGTACTCAATATGATTGAGTGCGCGGAAACTCTCGAGACTTTAGGATGTTCGATTTCTAAGAAAATTGCAATTGATCGCGTGCTACATTCACTTCACGATGGTTTCTCTAGTTTTAGAGTAAATTTCAACATGAATAACATGGATAAGAGTATCCACGAACTTCATGGCCTTTTGGTACAGACTGAAAGAGATTTGCAAGCGAGTGGGAGTTCGAATAGGGATGTTTTAAACATAAATGTTAAAAGTAAACAAAAGTTTAAAAACTCTAATGCTAAAGGGAAGAAAGTCAACCCCAAAGCAAAGGAAAAGGGAAAAGCAATAGTGATTGGCTATCCCCCCAAACCTAAAAAAGGGGCAACACCAGAACAGACATGTTTTTACTGTAACGGAAATGGGTATTGGAAACAAAATTGCCCTAAGTATCTTGATGATAAGAAAGCAGGACGTGTGACGTCAGGTAAAATTTCATCAGAAATCTATATGATTGACGTAAATTTAGCAAGTTCCACCACATGGGTATTTGATACAGGTTGTGGTTCTCATCTTTGTAATCATTTACAGGGAATGAGAAACGTCCGTCAACTAGCCGAGGGTGAAGTTGACCTCCGCTTGGGAAATAGAGCTAGGACCGCAGCTGTGTCGGTTGGAACCTATGTAATTAGTTTAGTATCTGGCTTGGAGTTGTACTTAAATAACTGTTATTTTGTACCTTCTCTTAGTAAGAATATAATATCCATATCTGTATTAGACGAAGAAGGTTTTGCTTTTGTAATTAAAGACAAATGTTGTACTTTTGCCTTCGATAATATAATATATGGTTTAGCCAAATCTATCAATTGTGTTTATATTCTAGATCTAACTAATGAAATTCATTATATGGAAAATAAAAAGCTCAAAACAGGTGATCCAGATCTTTCATTTCTCTGGCATTGTCGTTTAGGACATATAAACAAAAATCGCATTAAAAGACTAGTTAAGACTGGTATTCTGTCTCCATTTGATTACGAACCTTTTGAAAATTGCGAGTCTTGTCTTTTAGGCAAGATGACTCAATCACCTTTTTCTGGAAAAGGTGAAAGAGCAAGTTAGTTATTAGGACTCATTCATACTGATGTATGTGGACCAATGACAATCACTGCTAGAGGAGGCTATGATTATTTCATTACTTTCACTGATGATTTAAGTAGATATGGATTCATCTATTTAATGAGGTACAAAAGTGAAGCCTTTGAAAAGTTCAAAGAATTCCAAAAGGAAGTTGAAAATCAATTAGATAGAAAGATCAAAGCATTACGATCTGATCGTGGTGGTGAATATCTTAGTAATGACTTTGATGATCATTTAAGAGATTGTGGTATTGTATCACAATTGACACCTCCAGGTACACCACAATTGAATGGTGTAGCTGAGAGGAGGAACCGAACTTTATTAGATATGGTTCGGTCAATGATGAGTCGGACAGAGCTTCCTGACTCATTTTGGGGATTTGCCATACTTTCCGCTACTATTTCCTTAAACAAGAGCCCGACTAAAGCAACTGAGAAAACACCACATGAGTTGTGGAAAGGGAAAGTCCCGAATTTGTCGTATATGAAAATCTGGGGTTGTGAAGCTTATGTCAAGAACAAGTCTGATAATAAGTTAGCTCCCAGATCCGACAAATGTTTCTTTATAGGTTATCCTAATGAAACTCGTGGTTATTACTTATACAACCGTCATGAGAGCAAAGTGTTTGTTGCTCGTGATGCTGTCTTTCTAGAAAAAGAATTTATTTCTACAAGACAGAGTGGGAGAAAATTTGAACTTACTGAAGTTCAAGAGCCACAAACTGATAATGTGACGCATGAAGATGTTCCTTCTTCATCTGGTTCAGTTATAGTTCCTAGGAAGTCAACGCGAATCAGTCACCCACCTGATAAATATCTTGGTATTATCGAGGAATGTGGCAATGACGTCTTACTTTTAGAAAGTGACGAGCCTACAACCTATAAGGCAGCTATCTCAAGTTCTAACTCCCAATTGTGGCTTCAAGCCATGAAATCTGAAATGGACTCCATGTACGAAAATCAAGTATGGGACTTCGTTGATTTACCTAAGGATGTAAGACCTCTTCAGTGTAAATGGATTTTTAAAATCAAATTCGGCTTGGATGGACAACCTGATGTCTACAAGGCACGATTGGTGGCAAAAAGTTTCACTCAGATTCATGGTTTACACTATGATGAAACTTTTGCGCCAATTGCAATGCTTAGGTCTGTTCGGATAATCTTAGCAATTGCTGCATTTCATAATTATAAAATTTGGCAGATGGATGTAAAAACCGCCTTCTTGAATGGATTTCTAGAAGAGGAGATGTATATGACACAACCTGAGGGTTTTATCGATCCAAACAATTCTAAGAAAGTTTGTAAGCTTAAGCGATCCATTTATGGTCTTAAATAAGCTTCTCGGAGTTGGAATCATCGGTTTGATCATGTAATTAAACAGAATGGTTTTTCTCGAAGTGTCGAGGAACCATGTTTGTACATGAAGTTTAGTGGGAGCAAATTGGTCTTATTAGTCTTATATGTGGATGACATATTGCTCATTGGAAATGATGTTCCAATGCTCACTTCTGTGAAGGAGTGGCTTGGAAATCATTTTCAAATGAAAGACTTAGGAGTGGCGCAACGCATCTTAGGTATCAGGATCTATGGAGAGAGATCTAAAAGGATATTAGCGTTAAGTCAAGAAGCTTATATAAATAAGATTCTTGATAGGTTCAAAATGACAAACTCTAAGAGAGGTCATCTACCTATGGGCAGACCATTTAACAAACCCTGCATCTAGGAGGTACATCAGGGCATCCCAACCACCCCCACTATGGCCTACCATCAAGACAACCCTCTAAGCTACAAGTTTGCCCAGGACAAACCGTTTTGAAGTCTAGCAAAAACCCATGAAACAGACACCCCAAAGCTAGAGTCCAGTAAGCAGCATAGCAGAGGTAGTACATGCTCAGATGATGTTTTCTTTTGCTTAAGTCAACTTGTCTTCATCTAAGGCAGGTTTATCTACGTCCTCATAAGAGTGGAGAGTTCCAAGGAGCAACAAAACACTCAGAGCAAAGCACAAGACAACAAGAACAACAGATTTCCATTTCAGGAAAACTCCAAAAACTGCTTTATTTGCTTTTGTTCAGTCTGTTTTCTTTTGTGTTTTGTGTCTGTTCTTTATAGTTGTTGAGCTCGTCCTATTGTGAGGCTCTTAATTAATGTCAGTAGAAGTAGTTTAGATCCTAAGCTGGCCCTTGGATGGTCCATACAATCCAATGGCTCACAAGATATCAGCCTCTCTATATAAGGAGGTCTTTGTATGTTGTTTCAGTTAGACTTTATGAATGAATGAATTAAACTTTGAGAAATCCCTCAAATTTATCAAACTTGTGCTAAGAGCTGTAGTTTGAAACAAGCTTGATACATCTCCAAGGTGTTTGATCAGTGCCTTGTCTTGTGAGTCAAGTTATATCTGTGCTTTGCTGTGGTTAACTTGGTTGCTGTTGAGGCTAGTCTAGGGTGTTTGTGCTTTGCTGTAACACTTGAAAACTGTCTCTAAATCCAGTCTTTGAGTCCTTTCTCTTGTGCCTTGCTGTAAAGGAGTGTCTCTAAGTCATATCCCTTGAGTTTTCAGCTAAACAGTTCACCCTCTCTAAAACAACATCCATTTGTTAATTGACATTGTTCTCAGTTTGAGTCAAGCTAATCAAGTTTTATTAAAACTTGTAAACCTTAGTAGTTTACACTCCAAATCTAGTGATGGATTACGGAATCGTCACATGATTTAATAGTGGTTTGGATAATTAATCAACATAATTTATGCATTATGTTTTGTATGATTAATTTTAGTTGATGCTTTTATTATGTTTAATGTTGTTTGAATGGTTTAATTATACGCATTTTTTGTACAATCAGTTGTAATTTACTAGTGTGGCCTTAGTAGATTATGTTTTCGTAATGATGGAAACATAGTCTTGGTTGTAATTTGAGATCTCGTATCTCCCCTATGTAATTTTAATTTTTGGAATCATTTTGAATTAGAATGTAAATAGGTTTACATTTGTAATTTTTAAAATGTTTTTTGAGAAGATTCAAGATGGAGATCGGATGGCTCACTCCCACTATATGGACCAAGGTGGAACATCAAGTAAAGCTTCTCGGGTCCATAAGGATGGATTCCAAACTTGTATTTTGTTCATTTTGGTAGTTAGGCCACAATAGGTGTTTTATTTTGCGTTTTATTTTTCCATTCTCGTTGCTTTATTCACATGATAGATAATTGCATCATATTCCGCCTAAACCAAACCACCTAAAAATGCATGAAAAATGATTCATACAGTTTGAATATTTTAATCATTGACATACAGATGTCACTCGCTTTTAGGGCCATCACCTTAGTTTAAATCATTCTCGAGTTGCTAGACATTCGTTCACTTAAAATGAATTAAAGTTAAGATGATGGGACCTTCCCCTATAACTAAAATTGAGACTAGTCTTTATAGGGAAAACTACTATGAACCCCTTCTTCTTCGGAAGTCATAATATGACCCCTTCTACGTTGGGTAAGTAGTGAGTGTTGACCTATTTTTATCTCAACATTATAGTACGAGTAATATCTCGTGATTATGATGGACTAAAGATAGAATTTACAGAAATTTATCGACCAGGAATTCTATAAGTAGAATTAGCCAAGGTTGGCTTATCAATTTACAGAAATTGAGTCTTGGGATCATTTATATATTTCTTGAGGGAGGTCAATTGTATAAATGCACGAGTCATCGCATTAAACAGTTTTTCATTAGACTCAAAATTAAAACGATGAATACTTATCATACTTATTTTCTTTTTCACAGTTTTGAATTCGTTATATACAGATATAACTGCTAAATAACAAAATGGTTGGCCATACTGATGACCCAATGCCAAGTGCTACACTCGCTCGCGAGTCCTGGCTAAAGATCTTTATGGACAACATGAATCAGTCCACGCGACTGAAGAATGATGGGTCCAACTTTGCGGACTGGGCGGCG